>PVKC010049647.1:0-10697 GCA_004027635.1 Crocidura indochinensis
AGCCCCCAAGCCTTCCAAAGACTTCTCTTTTATACATTAGAGTCAGGTACCACCCTAGGGTAGGGGCAGAAAGCCAGGTCACACCCTAGAGTAGGGTCCAATCACTGATCAGGGTAGGATCAGGGTGGGTCCAGAAATGTTTATACATAAAAATTCCAAATCATGATAAGATTAGAAATGTTTACATATGCAACACCAGGTATCTGATAATTATCTGGACACAAGCTATAACTGAAAAGCACAGCTCTCGTCACTGTAATTCCTTTGAAGGGTTATATCATGGCTTACACACTGTTGCAGAAAGACAAGACAATGGTAATTTGAGCATTAGACTCCAAGGTCCAAAAACTCACAATGAAATTAATTTAATCACCCTTCACTGGCTTAGCCAAGATATTATTATTTTCATTTAGTTTCCAAATTGGAGTACCATAATAAAAATATCATAGTATATGAATGGAAATATCCAAGTACATAATTTCTGTGTGAGCCTTTCTCCTTAGACCTCTCTGATACCACAATACAGAAAACTAACAATGAATTATGAAAGCATTTATGAGATAGAGAGTGAACTAGTTGAGTATTTTACCTTAAGGTAAAACAATAGTTGTGACCCACTTTACACAAAGAGGGGTAATCTATACGAATAGGATCACGATGCTCCCACCTCTAGATTAAATAATCCCTTCCTAAATCACATTTTCTGATGCCTAGAAGGAAGACAGGCAATATGCAATTGTCACTGTCAGAAAGAGAACTTCTAAACACTATAATCCTTAAACTGCTACATAATTATTGAAGAATTCATTGCTTCACCACATAATGACAGATACATCTACACAGCTTGCACATCTGAACTCCACAGTGGGAGTAAAAAGTTTCCTATCATGTCTGCTTATGACCATGGAACAGCATGGTGTGGGTGGGGATTATTTAAATCCAAGAAGCCAACAGGCAGTGTAAAGGCAATAGGTCCAACCCAGCTACTACACAGGGATCCATGTTTCCATCACTCCCTAAATCAGTGATTCCAATTCTCTGGGCCAAGAAAACAGAATATAAAATAAATTGACTTTCACCATTTTTAAAATGAAGTTAAAGCATTTGCCATTTAGTCACTAGAGTATTTGTTTAAAGAGGATACTTGATTCCTGCAAAAATTTACCTCAAAGAACAATTTATCAATTGGTCAATAATGAATCATAGTCCCAACTCAGCTACTACAAATGGACCCATGTTTGCATCACTCCTTAAATCAGTGTTACAATTCTCTGGGCCAAGAAAACAGAATACAAAATAAATTGATTTAAACCACTTTTAAATAAAGTTAAAGCATTTGCCATCTAGTCACTAGAGTATTTGTTTAAAGAGGATACTTGATTTCTGCAAAAATTTACCTCAAAGTACAATTTATCAATTTTTGACTAGTGAATCCAAATCAAGGTAATCCTGGAGTTTTGGTCAGCCTCACTTTCTCACCTTCCAATGTTCCTTGACTTAGCAGGGGTCTCAAACTCTCAGCCTGTAGGCCGTTAGTGGCCCTCTGTACAACATTTTGTGGCCCTGCCCTAGAGGAATCTTTTTTTGTTTTGTTTTAGTTGTTTGGATCACACCCCACAATGTTCAAGACTTACTACATTGACTTTGCACTCAAGGATCACCCCAAGTTTGCCTCCTGCGGCCCCCAGGTAAATTGAGTTTGAGACCCCTAACTTAGAGGATGAAGAAGGCTTTGAGAAACACAAAACAACTATGAGGTACCACCTCACACCACAGAGATTGGCACACATCACAAAGAATGAGAACAAGCAGTGTTGGCGGGGATGTGGAGAGAAAGGAACTCTTACCCACTGCTGGTGGGATTGCCTTCTAGTTCGGAATATACCCTGGGAACACAAAAATGCAATACAAAAATCTCTTCCTTACACCTATATTTATTGCAGCACTATTTGCCATAGCCAGACTCTGGAAACAACCAAGATGCCCTTTAACAGATGAATGGCCTAAAGAAACGGTGGTACATATACACAATGAAATATTATGCAGTCATCAGGAGAGATGAAGTCATGAAATTTTCCTATACATGGATGTACATGGAATCTATTATGCTGAATAAAATAAGTCAGAGAGAGAAAGATTCAGAATGGTCTCATTCACCTATATGAATTTTAAGAAAAATGAAAGACATTCTTGCAATAATTTTCAGAGACAAAAGAGAGGAGGGCTGGAAGTTACAGCCCATTTCATGAACCTCACCACAAAGAGTGATGATTTTAGTTAGAGAAATAACTACATTGCGAAATATCCTAACAATGAGAATGTATGAGGGAAATAGAGAACCTGTCTAGATTACAGGTGGGAGGCGGGGTGAGGAGAGGGGATATTTGGGACATTGGTGGTGGGAATGTTTCACTGGTGATGGGGGTGTCCTCTTATATGACTGAAACACAACCACAATCATGTTTGTAACCAAGGTGTTTAAATAAAAAATTTAAAAAAAAAAGCACCACAGCATGAGGAATGCCCTTGCTCTAGTCCTCCCTCATTGTGGACAGATAGAAGTCTGGTATCCCAGGAAAGAAAAGAGCCTCTTCCTCATTGTGATTTTGGCAACACAATGAAGGAACATAGCTCTAGGATGCAAGTGAGAATGGCTCAACCAAGGGCAATAGAATCTAAACTGTCCCTGATGAACACTTGGAAGTCAAGATCCTCTTCTTGCTAGACACAGGCAGTGAGCAAAGCCTCATTCATCCTAAGAATCCGCATGCCAACTACAGGGGGTGTCCAGAGTTTTACTGGAGGGGAAAGGGTGATTCTGTCTCTTCCCAGCCAACTCCCTGCATGGAGCTGGAAGCTCAGCTCCCGGAAGCTGGTGTTCACAGCCCAGCTTGGCCAGCGCCAGTGAGAATCACAGAGCAGATGTTATTTTCCTTCTGTTTTTACACTCTTTTGGAAAGAAAGCACTTCAGTTTTTCATTCTTCCTAATGTCGACCATATTTGGCTCTTGGGAGCTCTGGCTACAGACGTTGTCTAGTCACCAACATCATTGCGGTGGTAGCCTTTTCTTTACTATAGGATTAAAAGAAATTCACATGAAGCAGCAATCAGATATAAACCTGGGTGTCAGGGAAGGTAGCTCAGTCTTAATATACCTTGCTCTTAACACCCCATAATCCCTTGGAAAATTGTAACCACTGACAGATGGAAAAAAAGAAGAGACAAAAGAAATTATCGTGAATAATATCCCAAATGAAGGGATGGAAGAAAATTAAGTCAGAGTTTTTGTAAGTTCAGATCTCAGGAAGAAAGATCTATGGTACTTTCTTCAAGTGATGTAGCACTAAGTGGTCCTCTAAGAATCAAAATCAAACAGTCTCTCAGCAAATTGCCTGACAGCAGAGAACAGCTTGAATGCAGGGAGAATCCAATGGAACAGATTTGCTTATCAAGGCATTTGAATATTACCTTTTATTAAAAAAAAAAAGAAACAGTAAAGTCTTTCAAGAGCAACTGTCATAAAATTTAAATGTATAAGGACTTGTTGTATGTTAACAAAATACTATTTGAAACAAAAAAATTCTTAGACAAACCACTGGAAACATGAAATCAGAATACAAAATTGTCCTCTCTAAAATCACATTTTTAGACCCCTGGCCCTACATGTCACTTTTTAAATCTTGAGTTCTAGATTAAAAATAGACAAAAGCAAAAATTGTTATGTTTAAACTCCAAATCTTTCAAAAATCAATAGTGTATGAGAGGTTGTTGGAAAAACATGTCATTGTTATCATCTGACCAGAATGTTTACAGTCTTCAATATGTGACACAATAATAAATTTTATTTTGTTTTGTTTTGGTTTTGGGACCACACCTGGTGACACTTAGAGATTACTCCTGATTATGTGCTCAGAAATCACTCCTGGCTGGGGGACCATATGCGACTCCAGGGATCAAACAGGTCCGTCCTGGGTCAGCCTCATGCAAGGCAAATGTCCTTCTGCTGTGCATTCACTCCAGCCCCTGTTTATTTGTTTGTTTCAGACACCCAATGCTCTCTAAAAATAATCATGTAGAACCCACACTGTTAACACCACAACCAAAGCTATTTCTCATGTTCTTGGATGCAATAAGCCACAGGAAGAACCCATCCATCAATAAACCATCAGAGAGAGACTACAGAGCTTGAGGTGTATATTGTTTTTCCCTCCTCAGAACAGTCTGTCTAGCAGGACACACTCCTCTAAGCATTCCAGGATTTGATTTCGAATGTTCTCTTTAAGCAAAACCACAGAAGCAGAAACATTACTGTCACATTCTCTAGCACAATGCTGATGTTCAGAGGTCAATTACCATTTCTCCAGACTTATCCAAAGACAGATCAGAACATACAATACAATGTATAAAATTCAACACCACTCTGCTTGGTAATCATTCTGGTAAGAATTCTCTTTAGCAAAACAAAGCAGAATGTTTATCGGTTTCTCTCACACATCAGGGACACAGATATAATTCAATCTTCAGATTACTTCTCCTTACTTACCTGGTCTAGCTCATAGTCTAATTTGTTCTTCTGATAACAGAAAAGGCAGATTATAAACCATTAAGTTTCAGCTACAAGAATGTATAATAAACATTACCCTCATGTCAAACAAGAAAGTTTTTTCAAAAGTACCTGAGTCATTACATTTTTAAATCTCTTGGTTTTTGCCACACCCACTGGTGCTCAGGGGTTACTGCTAGGCTGTGCTCAGAGATTTTATACTCATTTATAATTATTGATAATATTTATATTTATTTAGACGTATGTATACTTATGTCATTTATATTTATTTATGGTTATTTTATATAGAGAGGGTTCATAATGATTGTAAAGTTAAAAAATATATTCAATACTTATATTTCACATTTCAAAGCAATTTTCTATACAGTTTACCACCAATATACACTAACCTACTGTCTACACTCTGCATTGTACTATGAGACTCTCAAGCCATATTCCTGTGTTCTAGCTGGCTTCCTGGTAAGCTTCTCTTCACAAGACTATCTGAAGACAGAAAAGTCAGAACGAGCAAAAAGAACATCTTTTCTCCTGAGTCTAGCAGTCTCTGAGCTTATAAAAAAATATTTGCAGTTGTTCCTTTCTTTTCAACTAACACCAGTGTGCAAATACTTCTCAAAGATATTACCTAGGTAATGCTCAAAACCTCTGGGGTCACACCCAGAGTCATTGGGGTGGGGGAAGGGCTCTAAGGATGTATATCCAGAGATAATCAGGGGAATTCTAATACGAAGGGTCAAATCAGGTAAAAAGCGCCAACTTTATCTCTGTACTATCTCTTTGGCCCTCCCATCCATATAAATGTTTCTTTGTACAAAGCCCTTGATTAATTCTTACATTGAAATTCATCAATTTTTGATCTATCCTAATAGTTTTAAGACTTTGGGTTAGGAAATGCACTCATTCCTAGAACAGTCATGATCTAGGAAATCGATGTCCTTTGAGTCATACTTATAAGCTCATTACTTCCCATAGTTGAAAAAACAAAATTTATAAAGCATAGCCATAACACTAAAGAGACGGTAGCTCTCCTTAATACATTTACTTGCTGCCCAATACGCTATATACATAAAATAAGATTTAAGAAGTTCCTCTCTAAATGAAAGTCAGGAATATTTCCTGATGGGGTATTCAGCAAGATCTCCCAGACATGTGTTTCCTTACTTTTGTTAGCCAAAGAGCATGTTGTTTTTTTCTCCTCTTTGCTAAGTGAATGCTCTTCTAAGGGCTTTGTGGTCCTGTAATTACAGGAATTCCTTTACTGTACAACTGGAGGCCTGGCAGCAAAGTCTAATCAGGTTGAAGAAAGCACCAAATATAAGTCCCGAGGGGGCCTTTTCCAACAACTGGCAGAATTAGGACAACAAAAAAGTGAAAACAGAAACTACCAAAGCAAGATACTCTTTTGCTTTTCCTTCATTTCATTATAGCACTGAGACACAGGAAAAATAGATTCAAAGTATAACTATATTTGTAATAATAAGTGAGTTAGATATATATATATACAAAAATATGCATTTTTGTACTGTTTAAAAATAAACACTTTAGTGGCTGGCGCACTGTTACAGCCCAAATAACATCTACTTTGCATGTGGCTGATCCAGTATAATCCCTGGCACCATAGATGGTCTCCCACCCACCCAAAGCTTACCAGGAGTGATCCTTAATCACAGAGCCAGAAGTAAATCTTGAGCATGGCCAGGTGTGGCCCCAAACCAAAAAAAATAAATAAAGTCAAATTTATTCTTAAAGATATAGAGATTGGGTAGATATTATTTTCCGATAATAGAAGTTGTTCCAAAGCCATGTACTCATATCTCTCTGGGAATTTACATATTCAACTGCTAATTCAAATCAGATTAGACTCACTTCCTCTAGGTTAATGACACTTCACTAACAAAGAACAAAAATAAAAAAAGTTCTCACTCTGTTTTAAGGTTTTTAAATTTTATTATAGTTAAGGTAATGTGTTTATAATGCTATTGACATTTATGGTTTAGGTTGAAAAAGAGCATTCCCTACTTTTATAGCCCCAACATTATCAGGATGTGACAACAAGAAATTAATGTTACAGATTAGCATTGGGGTTGCCCTGCTGTTTACTGCATGTTACAAAAAAAAAAAAATCCTACAACAGGCATGGGCCAAAGGGAATTCTCATGTAAAGTCACTTAGAAGCAGGGGGTACTGTTTTAACTCAGCTTAAATTCAAATAACTAAACTCCATTCACTGGAATTTGGAAATGATTATTTGACACATTGAATCACAGAACTAAATGTGCTGCAAATTCAAAGTTTAGAGGTCCATAAATGTCTCTTGAAAACAGCTAATATAAAAACAAATAAATCTGGAGCTGAAGTGATAGCATAGCAGGTAGGGTAGGCCTTGCATTTGGCCAACCTAGGTTCCATCACCAGCACCATATGGTCTCTGGAGCATGGTCAGGAATGATTCTTCAGTACAGAGCCCTAAGCATTCTGGATGTGGAAAAAAAATTTAAAAAAATGGAGAAACTGGGGCCCAGGAGATAGCATGGAGGTAAGGCGTTTGCCTTTCATGCAAAAGGTCATCGGTTCGAATCCCGGTGCCCCATATGGTCCCCTGTGCCTGCCAGGAGCAATTTCTGAGCATGGAGCCAGGAGTAACCCCTGAGCACTGCCGGGTGTGACCAAAAAAAAAAAAAATGGAGAAACTATCTTTGACTTCGTTCTAAGAAATGAACTACAACTGGAGCATTCTACTTGATTCCTAGTTCTAAGAAATGAACTACAACTGGAGCATTCTACTTGATACCTATTTAAATTTGCAATGCTAACAAGTAAATATGACCATTATGGAATTGTGGAAAAGACCAAAGATTGTAAGATCCTTAATTTTGTTTTGTAAGTTATGTGCAAAAATATTTTCCTCTCTTGGAAGCCCAGGTTCTTTTCTTTAATTCTCCTAATTGCTAAATCAGAAAAAGAGGAGAAATTTCTATTCCTCTGAAAAGGAACAGTCTGGCAGGTCAGATACTAGGATATTTATTGGACCATATTTTGTAGAACTGAAGATCATTTGAAAGTCAGCACAAGTGATTAATTTTCTGTTTTTGTTTTCTATTCTTCTATATGGTAAGAAAGCACAGCCATCACTGTGGCAAACTCCCGTGTGTATTCACAAACATTTATGTACATATTTATGCATATAAATATATACTTGTACAATATGCACATATACATACTATATAAGCATACATATATGTACAATATAAATATTCAGGTACAACTAACTATCTGCTTGCTATATTCACTCAGACATCCATGTCTATGTGCTGAGGGAAAATATTATGCCAAAAAATATACAACATTCTGACCATTGTATCACAGACCTAGATTTGCCTCTGATATTTTTAATAGTACAAAGAAATAGTATAGAATGCTTATCTGAATACTACACTAAATACTATAAATTAGTTTCATGGCACTGGACACATTCCAATTTTCTAAGAGCTCTACTTGCCTAACTAAATGATTTTGATAGTGCATTCTGAATTCAAAGTTCTAGATATTTTATCTTCATCAATTTCTATCCAATGTTATGTGAAATTCTGTTCAACAACTCTTGGCACTCTAAGTACTTTCCCCACTGAGCAATTTCACAGACATAAAGCCACTCAAGTTCATGGAACAAAACCCACAACAGAGCAGTCACAAAGGAATTAACATCAACTGTACATTGCCAGTTAACTACACAGGCCTAAAATAACAGTGAAAGTCCACCAGTGTAGACTCCTTTCATGAGTAAAGTCACAATCTCCCTTTAATCCTGTATATTGGGTAACATGCAATGAGTGCTTTAGGCCTTAGGTCATAGGCTCAGCAAAGATGTACAGTGACTCTTATATCCCAAAGTTCGGTGGAAAGAATTTCCTTTTACAAATCATCTTCCTGACAGAGCCAACCACTTTATTTAAATTGTATTTAAGGCACCAGGGTTTACACCTTCTTATCTGAAACATATAGTCATGTGTATCAGCTTTACATGAGCATAGTCTACCTAGAATACAAAATATAAGTTTCAGATGATGAGAAAAATATGAAAGATTCTCGGCTTTCTCCTCAATTACTTGGAAAGTTCATATTCTTTATCTTTTATCTCCTGGAAACTCAGCCAGGGGTGGGTGTGTGTAAGAAGACCTGAGTAACTCAGGTAGAAGAAAGAGAAAAAAAATCATGTTATTTTCATTCTTACAGAGAAACCAACACCTAAAATAAACTGGTATTTTGGAAGAAGCATAAGATCTTAAATGCAATTCAACCAGTACCCTTATTTGACACTTCAGGAACTATGACTCAGAATGTCTTCACTGAAACCATTCTTATTTGCCTTTTTTCCTCCACGCTGTCATGTGAATGGTTAATCCTGCTTTGTAGACTCCAGTTTGGGAAGCTACACTAAATAGTCTCAATAAATATTAAGTCTAGTGTATCAGTTACCTATCTCCACCTAATAGACCATCCTAACATTCATGGAATTAAGCATGAAAGACTTATTGTTCCTTGTGCTTCTGTGAGTTTCATCTAAACTCAACTAGGGGACACAGTTAGCAAGTGTCCTGTTGGGTACTCAGTGTTCTCAATGGCCTCAATTGTAATCTTAGGGCTTTAGCTAAGACAGCTGGAACAGCTGTAGAATCAAAGACTCACCATAAGGTCTTTCATCTGGGCTTATTTTACTGCAGCCGGAAACATTCCAGAAGGGCTAAAGTAGAAACTGTGAGGCCTCCAGAAATAGAGGTTCAGGAGTCCCCTCATGGCACTTTGCTCCATTCTGCAGGCCAAAGTAAATCATAGGACAGGCCAGAGTCAAAGGGTTGTGACATAGCCTGCCTTTAGAGCTGTTTTTAATCTACCATGCCAGAAGCAAGTCGGCTTGGCTTAGTTTTTAATCAAACATTCATTAAGAAACAAAGGACAGAGGTCACCGCTTTCAGATCATTGATTATTTGAATTCTTCCAAACAGAAATCATGCTGTTGTGATGCTGTATATAATGTAAGCATCATACCAGAAAACTCACTTAATATATAATGGCAGGAATGCAGAGAGGTAAGCAAAGGCACCTTTCATAGAAAGTCAACTAAATTTGGTCCATTTTCCTTACTATTTTCTTCTCTTTTGAAATAGCATGACCTTCTCTATTTGAAAAAAATTTTTTGCATGAGGAAACTTAATATAATAACATAAAGGAGATTCTAAACTCACTGGTTTCTGATAGGACAGGTACCATATTCAGACTGTATCTGATTGAATAATCTTTGTGAACCACTTCAGGTTATTGGAACATGACTGTGCTGAAGAGGAAGTACCATTTAATCCAAGACTAAAGGAAGAAGATATTATTTTAGGTAATCGAAAACATTCTAGGTATCTAGGTGGTGAGATATTTCACTATTTTTGTCTGCTTTGGGGAACCACACACAGTGGTGCTGATCTGGGCTTTCTCCTGGATCTGTGCCCAATAGGTCAGCATGCTCTGTCTCACTTTCACCATATTTTACACAATGGATGAGATTTTTTTCTAGACACAGAGTAAGGAAGATATTGTAGTCAGAAAGGAAAAAGGCCCAACTGCCAACACCAAAGCCCCACCCCCACACAAGAAAGATTAGTGAGAACAGCCCAAACCCTCACCGCAACCTCATGAATCCTAGCTCAACAGATATGGGGTGCAGGGACCCCTCTTAAATTCAGAGCACTTGCAAAATACCCCTTCCACCATCCTTCTGCCTCCTGACCTCCCAGTTGCCAACACCAAAGCCCCATGCCCACACAGGAAAGAAAACTCATGGTTCTCCTGTCCCACAAACCTCGCAGACACTTTAGCTTATGCCAGACAGTTCTAGATAGATCAGGCATAAAATTTCTTTCTCTTAGAAAATATACAGCCCCAGGGCCGAAGAGATAGCATGGAGATAGGGCATTTGCCTTGCATGCAAAAGGACTGTGGCTCAAATCCCGGCATCCCACATGGTACCCCGAGTCTGCCAGGAATGATTTCTGAGCATAGAACCAGGAGTGACCCCTGAGCACTGCTGGGTGTGAACCCCCCCCCCAAAAAGAAAATATACAGCCCCAAAACCAGAAGAACAAC
>PVKC010049648.1:0-10713 GCA_004027635.1 Crocidura indochinensis
GGGTCACACCCAGCAGTGCTCAGGGATTACTCCTGGCTCCATGCTCAGAAATTGCTCCTGGCAGGCATGTGGGACCATATCGGGCACCGGGATTCGAACCAATGACCTTTTGCATGAAAGGCAAATGCCTTACCTCCATGCTATCTCCCGGGCCCCTAATGTGGGTTTAATCTCTGGCACCCCAAATGGCCCACCAAAAGTGATCCCTTAGTGCAGCAGGTGGGCCACACGTTTTTCATTCCAAGCAGATAGATTATAACTAAGAAAGAATGACTTTTCCAGTAGCTGCAGTTGTTCTGAAAGAAAATGAATGCTTTGGGCGTTCAAGAATTTTCCTGGAGGTATCAAATTTCTAAGCAGTACCTACTCTGTTCTGAAGCTATTAAAGAGTAAAAATTGAACCACTGGAGAAGGAAGAGCACAGGGGAATTTCTGTTTCTACATAGAGATTCTTAGATATTTTGCCTCAATATCTTGGCAGTATAGCATGTAAAATTGCACAGTACTGAGTAATTTCCTGAAGCAGGGAGCATGCAGGTGCTTTGAAAGGATGCAGTATCCTTTAGGGTGGTTGGCAAGCAAGGTCAGATTAGGACGCAGGTCTGGATTTGAAGATTGTCTGAAGGTGACACTCATATTAGTGTCCCGCTGGACCAAAATCAAGAAGATCAAGGGTATAAGTGGTACAGGACTCCCCATTTCCCATTCGTATCTGTCATGTCATGCAGCTAAGATGTATACATACAGAAGAAGCAAGTCCACCAGATGTGTCTATTGACTTTCCTGGTGCAGTGAGCTGATTTTTTCCCCAAGAAATATTTTATTCAGCATGCCCATTGGTGGACGTTAATTATACTCCCTACGTGGATTACTGGCAATATTTCTGATTTCATGACATGATAGCAGCATTACAATTTCTTTCCTACTATCTCTGCCTTGCAAAAATACAGGCCAAAATGACAGGCCTCAGTCTGACTCAAGGAAATTTTCAGCACCAAAGTCTGCAGTCAGTTTCACCCCCTGGCCAGATAAATCTGCATTTCTAAAAGCATAGTGGTCAGTGTAAACGCAAACCTTTAGTTGGTAAACAAACAATTCCTAACTTCTTTGCTAGTTGCTGTGGGCTAGTCCCCAAATTGTAGCAAAACAAGTTTTTCTTCCCTTGTCATAAGAACCCCCTTTCCAAACCATAACACCCCCTCTCATGCTAGCTTGGGATTCTTTTCACCTGTATTGGCTAGTTTTTTGATATGTATATTCTAGGGCCCGGGTACCATTGTGTTGTTTCTCCTAAGGTTCCCTGACTTTTGTCAATGGGGAAATATCTTGCACACCAGAAACATGCTTATATATCACCAGCTTGAAAAGTAAAAGTGTCTTACGTCTATTGAAGACGTGGGTCCTCATACAATTTATTTAGTGTGGTCTCATTATTTCATATTAGGCTATTCGTGTTACCCATTTTCCTCTCGTGAAGGATTTGCTCCCCACTAGAGATGCGGAGACGCAAGACACCTGCAGCAGTATCCATGAAGATACCATCAATTCTGTTCCCTGTAATGAGACATTGGCCAGTTCAGAGGACCCTGTATCTGTGGGCTTATTGATATTTGGTTTGCTCCAGTAAGAGCCAGATATGTATCTACCCATCCAAAAGACTTGCTTAGGCATTACATTTATTAGTTTTGTGATGATCAAGGATGCAAGGATGCAAAGAATTAGAGCCACCATCCAAAGAATGTGACTTTTATGAACTTCCTTAAAGCCAACCAGGAAAGATGGCCATAGGGTTTTGGGAAACCTAGTATTAACGATAATGGTATTTTTTTTTTTTTTTTTTTGGCTTTTGGGCCACACCTGGAGATGCTCAGGGGTTACTCCCGGCTATCTGCTCAGAATAGCTCCTGCCAAGCATGGGGGACCACATGGGACACCGGGATTCGAACCAACCACCTTTGGTCCCGGATCGTCTGCTTGCAAGGCAAACACCACTGTGCTATCTCTCTGGGCCCCAACGATAATGGTATTACCCCAAATGCTTGGCACAAAACAAAGATTTAGAAACACATCATTCAGGGCCGGAGAGATAGCATGGAGGTAAGGCACTTGCCTTGCATACAGAAGGATGGTGGTTTTGAATCCTGGCATCCCATATGGTCCCCCGAGCCTGCCAGGAGCAATTTCTGAGTGTTGAACCAGGAGTGACCCCTGAGCACTGCTGAGTGTGATCCAAAAAACAAAACAAAACAAAACAAAAAAAGAAAGAAAAAGAGAACCACATCATTCTTTGACTCTTTGACCTGGATATTCTCTTTATTCCTGGAACTTTTCTTCTTAAATTTGGCCATGAATTGAAAAATGTAACATATTTTATCAAGTGGTTCACAATGTTTTGACAGAGACCCTTTTTATAAAATCACTTTAGTGAGTCATATGATTAGAAGTCCCCAATCTTTATTTTAAAAACGTCTTTATATAAAAAAAAGGGGGGTGGGGAATTTTTGTAATACTGAGATATACCAAGTTGATCACAATACAGTCAATTTACACATTAAATGTTCAAACACCAATCCTATTTCCAGTGTGACTTTCCCTTCAAAATTGTCTCCAATTTCCCACCTATCATCCTTGCTGGCACAAACAAATTTACTTCATATTGTTTGTTACATCACAAAGGCAAATGGAATGATCAAAACTTAGATCAAACTTAGATCAATCAAAATGACTCATTGTTATGTCTCTCCATGGTGTTCTTGTTTTAGAGTCATACCTTGTGGTGCTCAGGGTGACCTGGTTGTATTTGGGGAAATCATGGAGTGCCAGGAATCAAGCCCCTAACTCTGGCACGAAAAGCTGCCAGAGCCCTATAGGAAAATCACAAGGCAGCCAGGAATGCAAAGCTTGTACCATTCTTCTGTGCTCTTCCTTTCTCTCATCTATAGCTTCAGAAACCCAGTTCTTTTTTATTTTTATAAATTCACACTATTTTTAGACAAAGAAAATCAGAATCATTTTATAGTCTGTTATAGAGATGAAGATTCAAAAATCAGTGTACTCAGACACACTCCTCAAAATAATCCTTTCTATTATCTGCTCAGCTCATGGTGCATCAGAGGGACTTGTTATAATGATGGACCCGAGGTTAGCCTGTGCCATGGAATTCTTCACTCAGTGTGTCTTGGTGATGGGTGGAGAACTTCATTTGAAGTTCATGAGCTTCACAAATTGGAATTTGAGTCCCACTATGGATGTGACAACTTGCCTGAACTGTTGTCTTGGATCTTGTACCTTGATCAGGGAGAAGACCAGCCAAAACCCAGACTCATTGCCAGCAGTTACAAATTGAAAGAAGAATGAAACTGTGCAGTGAGCACTGAAGAACATCATGATGGTAGGTAGAGCTTTGGGCTCAGTTCCCCTTTGACTGACTGCAAACATTCCTTGTTGAGCTGTGCAAGGTTTCCTTTATCAGTTGTGGCTGGGGAACAGTGCCAGAGAGGCCCAAGTCTGCATCTCAAGTCTTGCAGATTTTGCAGAGGCTGCCAAGGTGTGGCCACAGGGCATGACCTTTGGTTGATTGAATCTCATTTGATTCAGAGCAAGTGCTAAATGCTCATCTGAGAGCTGATCATAGGGGAGGGAGCAGTGTGTCAGCTTGGAAGTGTTTCCCCACAGTGGAGCAGATGGCCCTTGCTGAATGAATGACTCAGCCAAGGAGCAGATGGCCCTTGCTGAATGAATGACTCAGACAAGGCTGAGTGAATTCAAATAGTTCTCTGCTTGGTTGCCACATGCAATAGCAGGTGGTCAGTGCAGGCAGGTATTCTTGAGGTTTCATGCCCAATCTGAGGTCTCTCTGGCTAGTGCTGGTTGCCCTATTCAATTATTAGAAAGAGGGAGATTTCCTCAGGTGGGACTGGAGGTTCAATAGAATAGCATGGGGATGGTATTTTGGTAATTTGTGGAGAATTCAGTCATCTCTTTAGAGCTGAACCTGCCATAGTGTCTCGATCCCTCCTTCCATGGTGTTCTCACATCAGCTGTTGAATTTGGATAATAAATATAAGACAGTGAGCAGGGGAGAGAGACACAGAGGAAGAAAGAGGGATAAAGATTGATTCTTGCTTCAAACTGTGGCAGAAGCATACAATATTCTCAGCCTTTACATCTACAGATGTAGGAATAATAATATTTATATCAGAGTGCTCCCTAAGGCATAAAAAAAAGGGCAGTGGCATAGTGACACTACGGGAGCTTTCCCTATCTTAAAAAATTCCTTGCTAGCAGAGGGTGCAGAAGGAGGGAGATGGGGAGCATTGGTGGTGGGAATGTTGCACTGGTGAAGGGGGGTGCTCTTTTTATGACTGAAACCCAACTACAATCATGTTTGAAATCATGTGTTTAAATAAAGATAGGAAAACATTCTCTCCTAGATCTTGTGAATTTCTGTTAACCAAGTTGTCATTCTGTCTAACACACTAAGGTGCCTTCAGACTTAGACCCCTACAAGGGGACTTTTAAGATGCTCCTTTAGATGCTGGAAGCTTTTACTTTTGTTTCTAGGAGCTGGCGATCAAGTCATGCACTTTACTGTCCAGCCATCTCAGCATCCCCACAACTTGAGGTCTATCCCAGAAGTCACTTGTCCTCAAACTCATTAGAATTGCTCCCTCTTTCATTTAATCTTTTTCTTGAAGACAAGACTGCTGAGAAAGATGGCCATGAAGTGGAATAATAGTAGTAGCCCCTTACACTATATTTAGGGTTCTTGAATTCAATTTTAGTATGAGTATGTGGAGACTTTCTGACACTAAGAACCAACTCTTGGGTATCTCTGTCCTCACATGACCACTAGGGATAGACCAGATCAATAGAGACTCCCCTACCACTTCAGTGGGTTGCTACTTGGGTCTTAGACTAACTGGCTGTAATTCAGGGATTCCTAAAACCAGCCCCCATAAAGCCTAAAATTTGATTACTTTGCTAGGTCAGCTCAGAACTCAGGGAACCCACTCACTCACTAGATGATTTGTAACTCCACCCCCGGTACAGGTATCTATCTGAGACCCGCCCATTTCTGGGAGGGGTCTTGGGAACCGGATATTATGTTTCCCTTACCTGCTAGAACCCTCTCATTTCCTGGATAAGGCCTTGACCAGAAAGAATTAGGGCTTTGGGCCTTTTGGTCTTATGCCAACATGGAGGTCAGAGGTGACATGGATGAAAGAAGATTCAGGGCAAGCTATGAAGGTCATGCGTAAATGGTTAGCAGCCATATCTGCTGGCCAGGGCAATAAAGATGTTATCTCTCATGAAGCCTGCATGTGAGTGAGTTCATTACCCGTAGCTTTCCTGGACCCCAGACCCAGATTAATGGAGGATGGAGCCACGTGGTCCTGAGCCTAAGGGCAAAGGCCTCCATTCTCCATTCAAGTCCATCCTAAGGGCCTGAGGCAACAATTATTGACTTATTACAAAAGACTGAGCTCAGGAAGAATAGGATGGGAAAAATTTAGAAGTAAAGTATGGGGTATTTTTCTTCTTCTCAGTGCACCATTGCTTTCCAAATGCCCACAAACAAGTTCACAAACCCGGAAGTGATTTCTCTTGGCCTTAATTGAGATGTTATCTCATACTTTGATTAACTCATGAACTATTAGCACTGTTGGCCAGAGGTCAAGGGGTGGGACAAGATCCCACCCTGCTACTCATGATTGGTTCCAGCCTCAATCAGCCCATTCACCATAAGTGCTTCTCTAAGTCACCTCATTCATATCACAACAAACATCCAACTACTCTTAGCACTTAGGAGACTCCAAGGAGCTGAATCAGGAACTGAAGACAAAGAACAATATAAATGAGAAATTTGAATTTTCAGAAGTACCAAATATGTATATATACATACTTTGATAAATAATACTCTAAGGGTATTTGTGGGATTCAGAGTGTATTTAGACATTTAGAGTATTAGAAGGAGACATGTAAAACCACTTGACCTCACTTCTGGGGAAAGCTTCATTCATTTCCCATGCAGGGGATTTCAACATATCTGGGTTCCCTACCCCAAAAAAGACAAAGAGAAAAACCAGTTATCATCTTGTCAGTGCCTCCTCACACCTTCCCAGATAGCAATTGTAAAATGCTAGTATGTCCTTACTAGGAGCTCACATTATTAAATGAATGAGTGTGCAGATGAAGTCTTAAAGTGTTAATGACTTTTTTCAAGTCTGCTAATTTGTTGAGCATTTAGTGCCATTAATAAGTACATGTTAGGTGGAGACTGTGCTTATGTTTTCTTGACTACACAGCTGTTAGCTAATTCTATAGCACAATAATGAGAAAGCAGGAATGTAGGAGAGATCACAGGTGCTGATGAGGAATCAGGCAGCTAGTGCCTAAGATTTGAAGTCCCCACTTTGTATGTACATTAGAAGGTGTTCTTAGTACATTTAAAGCCTTAAAGTTTTCAGAAAAGTGCAGCAATTGCAATTCCTTTCTACTCTTCACAAACAGGCTTCTGGAATTCAGGCATGCAGATACAGTAGGATTTTGATTAATGTATTTAGGAAGTATTTATATGCAATGGCTCTGTACACACACACACACACACACAGACAAACACACACACACTTGAAGATGCAGGGTCCATGCCTAAAAGAATTCACTCTAGAGGAGAAATTGGCCCATGTTGCAATAAAGGGAAGATTGCTGATGATATACTTGACAGTGTATGTGCATTTGTGCACATGTTGTGTGTATGTGTGAATGTGTATGTATATCTGATAAAATGCTAGTGAAGTTGGAGACTGAGACAGGTTAAACCTTCTGATATAAGTAGCTGTTTCTCTGGTCTTTTGCCTGGGCCTGGACCTTCTGTGAATGGACAAAGCACTCTTGCTTAGTTACTCTACTATTTCCTCTCAATTTCTTATTCTGTGATGCTTTATCATTCTCCTTCTTCTCTCTTCTTCAACCCTCTGTCCTAAGCCCCACTCCAGGACAAAGAGATTTTGTATTTCTCTTCTCTCTAGTGAGAATGTATTCACTCTTACTGAGAATTTTGAGCTAGCAACTTTTCCCCCTCTTCTAGGAGTAACTGATAAAGTGTGGCCTGTGATGAAAGCTACAGGCTCAACTGTGTCCTTCCATATGCCTCCCCATTGTTTCTCTACCCCCTAACTCATGTTGTGTTCCTAACCCCTTGGGAGCAATCTTATTTGGGAACAGGATTATTTCATTTGTGATTTGGTAAAGTTAGAAAGATGTCATGTTGTTAGAGTGACCTTATAAAAGGAGAGATTTGGACATAGTACTCAGGGGAGTCCAAGATGATTCTGATGGCACAAATTAGATGAAATTGATGTCTTGGACTGGAACTTTTGGCCTCCAGAGCCATGAGACAATCAGGTTTCCTTGTTCCAAAGTATTTGTCTCTGAAGCTGTAGTGATGGGCATAGGTTCTATTCATTATTCAAGGCTTATCGGAGAGAAGTGAGACTAGGGGAGACATATCTGGAGAAGAGCAAGAAAGTCAGATCTAAAAAGGTCCCAGAAACTTTGGGTCTCTGAGGCTTCTCTCCAGACACTCAGTCCATGTTTTCTCAGTGTCAGTTTCATCATCATCATTCAGGGGTCCTTAATCGGTGTGTATTTGTCCATTTCTGTTTTCCTAGAAGCTATAATGACTTGGGGGGAAAGGGTCCATCAAGTAATCTTTACTTTGTTTCATAAAAATTATTTTCTGTTCTCTCTCTCTTTCTCTCTCTTCCTCTCTCTTCCTCTCTCTCCCTCTTTCACTCTTTTTGTCACACTTGGTTTGGTTACACCCAGCAGTGCTTAGGACCTATTCCTGCTCTACACTCTACATTCAGAGATTACTCCCAGTGGGGTTCAGGGAACCATATAGGGTGGTGGGAATCAAACCCAGATCCTCCACATGGAAAATAAGTGCAACATCACTTTACTCTCTTCTTTCCAGCCTCCATATCTCTTGATAGAATCTCAATAAAGAAGTGTCCTCTTGATTATGGTACCATGCCAGACAATCAAGACTTATTAACAGTGTTATCAGAGTGTGTTTACCTTGTGAATCTCAGTGTAAAATGAAAATGAGGGAGTAGATAGAAAGGAAAGTTAATCACAACTTCCCACAAGCCAGATGTCCTCCCTCTCCACAACTGGTTGTACCCATAACTGGGCGACATTGGTTACTGTTCTCTCTGCCCACTTCTTTACATAACAGTTTGCCATCTAATATGCAATGATTTGGCTGCGTGGATGGAGCTTGGATGCTGTTTTATCCTTTTCCTGGTCCTCATTTTCTAAGAATGATGACAGCAGAATATGGACCTCTCCCCACCTATGCTCCTTGGTTTCTACTCTAGATAGAAGATAATGGAGCTTATGGAATGGACACAAGTAGGCAAAGAGCAGAGAGGAAGACAGAGCAGCCATGGGAAGGAGGGCAGTACATGAACCACCGTGAACCCTGAGTCTATTCATGAACTTCACTTATTAAGCACAAATTCAAAGACTTCATTCTATTAAATTTCAAATGATGTAGAATTTTTAAAAATGCCTGAAAGGCCTTCAAGTCCAAATGCATGGGCCTCCTAGAAGTTGACTACAAGGACACAATGCTCATGAAATCTCCCTGTTCCAGAGGAAGGGGACATAGGATTGTGTGAGGCAAATGTCAGTCATGTGCAACTCTGTGTTGGAGTGGAGGCCCATGGAGGAACTGTGTGGGGTAGAACAGTGAAGAAACCCTGGGGTTGGTTGAAATTAGGATCACTGTTGTCTTGAGCTCTGCAGTGAGCAGATGGTCCTCTAAAAGCTGGGATAGAGGCTGAAGTCAAGCAGCAATGTCATTGGAACAGGAGGACTAAGCAAAATAAGCCAGAAGGTGACACTGACGACCTCACTCATTTGTGGAACACAGAGGGACAAAACAAAGTAATAGTATCAACAATGACAAATCCTGGAGCTTGGATTACAAATTGTATAAACAGATAGTGGAATGGTGTGTATGAGAGAAGACTGCACTGGAGATGATAGAGAAATAAGGTAGAGGGACATGAGCACCCTGATGGGGTGAAGTACAGAGATTTTTATCTTAATAACACAAAGTTTAGCACTTAAAACTGAATTCATAGAATTCAGATCATATTGTTTCTTCTCCACTAACATGCAAGGAAATAAATCCTTGACAAGAGGCCTAAAGTCATGCCACAGGTCAAAATTAGAATTACCCCACCAAAAGAAAGAAGCTTTGTTTTTCCTTAAATTGATTTAAGAACAGTTTGAGGAAACTTTAAATGTTGATGGAGATTTTCTTTTTGAATCTGGCGTGGAAGGATAATTTAATGACTTTTGTTTGTTAGAACTTTATAGGCTTTAAACATTTTCTGTTTATTGTGTGCCAGTTACACCTTAACAAAATATCTTCAAATTTAAGGGAAGAATAAAAATTTGATTTAAGTATAAGATAGGGCAATATATATATGGTTCTGGAGGTAGGATGTCTGCTTTGTATTCGGGAGGCCATGCTCTGTTGAATCCATGGCCCCACATGGCCCTCCAAGTACTGCCAGGTGTGGCCCCCCACAGCACTAAAATCTCTCTCTCTCTCTCTCTCTCTCTCTCTCTCTCTCTCTCTCTCTCACACACACACACACACACACACACAGCAGCTTTTGTTTGACTGAAATACAGAACAGAAGTGAATAGTTTGGTAAACAGATGAGCAGGCCAACCAATGGTCATGGTAGCCAGTGTAGCCAAGTGTTCTGGCTAACATTCCCCAAAAAGCTTGTTTCAGGTAGACATTCAGTAGACAGGAATGGCAGGGACATGTGATTCTACCAAAGGTACCAGATCAAAGCAGAGGGCAGTGCACAATTCCTGGGGACTGAGGGAGAACCTAGGGAGATTGCTCGCCTGCTGGGAACTCTTCCTTAAATGAACCTCATTTCTTGGGAGATGGGGTGCTAGCCTCATCTAGCTCACTTCCTTTGGGGGAGTAGAGGGAAGCTCCATGCTGAATAGAGGAGTAGGGAGATTCCCAGACCTGGCAACTTAGGTGTCTAATTAGAGGTATCATAGGCACCACTCCCTTCCCACTAAGTCCTGGGAAGAAAAACTGTATGCAGAGGTAGGAGGCTGGGAAGGCCAGACTCAGATATTTGGCAGGGCCTTTGCATTTAAGGACTTGGATCTATGATTTTTAGTGGAGAGAGTCATAGAAGGGCTGTGTAGGGGTAAACAAGGAAGAACAGAGAGAAGAGAAGAGAGCAACAGAGTGGACAGAGTTGAGGAATGATACAGCAAGGCAGTTTCAGAGAGATCTGGGCATCTTCTGAGGACCCAAGAGATACATAGACAAACTCCGATTTTTGCCCCATGAACAAGGTCCGGGGATATGCTCAAGCTTCCTGGTATTTATGAATTTATTATTTATTTATTTATTTATTTTTGGTTTTTGGGTCACAACCGGCAGCACTCAGGGGTTACTCCTGGCTCCATGCTCAGAAGTTGCTTCTGGCAGGCACGGGGGACCATATGGGGCACCGGGATTCGAACCGATGACCTTTTGCATGAAAGGCAAACGCCTTACCTCCATGCTATCTCCCAGGCCCCGAATTTTTTTAATCTTCTTTTCATTTTGGGTGGACACACCTGGCCGTGCTTAGGACTTACTCCTGGTTTTGTGCT
>PVKC010049649.1:0-10681 GCA_004027635.1 Crocidura indochinensis
AGTGCAAACAATACAGCTGACTTGGTGGGGGAGGTCACCACAGTTTCTTTCTCCCTTCCCTGTCCACCGGGGAAATCTGATGGACTAACTGTCTGGCCCCACATGCTGGTAAAGATGGTGGTGCTGTCAAGGAACCTTTGCACAAAGATCTTGTGATTGGCTGATAAATACTTTGCTATCCTCTTGGATAGCACAATAGTTATCTATGCCATATAGATGCTTGTCATTGATGCTTGTCACTGAAATATGCTCTGATGAGCATATTTGTTTATTTATTTATTTTTATTTATTTATTTATTTTTGTTTTGAGGCCACACCAGGAGGTACTGAGGTTACTCCTGGTTGCACTCATGAATTACACTTGGTGGGACTTGGGAGACCATATGGGATGCTGGGGTTTGAACCCAACTGTACTATTTCTAAGGCCCCATGGTGAGCATCATTTAGGTACTTATTTACACCTAATTAGTTATTTGGTGAATAATTAAACCAAGTAAAGTTTTGCAGAAAAAGCGCGCTAGGGGTTAGGCGTAGGGAATCACATAACTTTTTACTTTTTATTTTATTGAAGCCAGATAGTCTTTAATTGAATGAAACTTACATAGAAAGATGTGAGGGCTTGTTCTTTGAGCCACATTCTCCCTCGAACATGTATCTCACTTACTTGCCTCTATGTCTCTTTGCTTATTTGCTTTTCACTGTGGAGAAGCCATGTTCTCTTTTGAATATGGGCTTTCTCTCTTTTTCTATCTTCACATTTTTATATGTATTATAAATAAAATGTACATATAATTTTATATATTTATATATAAATATATTTAATGTACATATTTGGGGGGGGGATTGGGCACCACACCTGGCCGAACTCAGGAGTTACTCCTGGCTCTACACTCAGAAATCGCTCCTGGCAGGCTCAGGGGACCATGTCAGATGCCTGGATTAGAACCACCGTCCATCCTGGATCAGTTGCTTGCAAAGCAAATGCCCTCACGCTGTACTAGCTCTCCGACCCCATAATAAAAATACCTTGTTTCTCACACATACACACATAACGATGCAAATGGGGCGAAGAAAAGGAATAAAGTACAAGGGAGGACACATGCTCTCTTCTTGAAGGAGCTTGAAGGAGCAAACCCACACAGATAAAAGTCACAGAGATAAGCAAGCAAGATGTGTGTGCAAGAGAGAATATGGGCTTGAGAGAACAAAAGCACATAAAAAGATACACATCCAGGGGAGAAGAAGGGCTTGAGAGGGGAAACCCAAATAACACTTAGTAGTGTTTGTTGTTTTACAATGGATCACACCTTGTAGGGTTTAGGGCTTACTACGGACTCTGTGCTCAGGGATCACTCCTGACAGGGCTCAGGGGAACCATAGTGGATACTGGGATTTGAAACCAAGTCAGCCAAATGCAAGGCAAGGCCCTTATCTTCTATATCATCTCTCTGTCCCCCATAATTTATTTATTGTTTTTTTTTGGTTTTTGGGCCACACCCAGGGGTTTCTCCTGGCTATGTGCTCAGAAGTCGCTCCTGGCTTGGGGGACCATATGGGAAACTGGGGGATTGAACCGCGGTCCATCCTAGGCTAGCGCAGGCAAGGCAGGTACCTTACCTCCATCGCCACCACCCCCCACCCCATAACTTATTTCCTACTTTATTTTGAGGGCCACAACCAGTGATGCTCAGGTTATTTTTGGCTCTAGCTCAGGAATTACTAAGGCAAATGCCCTGCCCTTTGTATCATTTCTATAGTCCCCCAGCATAGCTTTAAAATTTTGTTTTAAGGGGCCAGAGAGATAGTACAAAGTTTAAGGTGTTTGCCTTACATATTCAAATCCCTACACCACATGGCTAGCCAAACACTGTCAGGGATCACTGTTGAGCACAGAACCAGGAACAGACCCTGAGCATTGCTGGGTGTGACCCAATCCCCCAATATGTTTTAAAACTTTTTTTCTTTACTATGTAATATCAGCACATGTTTGATTTGTACATCTAATATGCCTATATAGTAGGTCACAAAAATTTTCTTGGGCAAGAGGTAGAGGTCATGAGTGGAAATTTGAAAAAGTCAATACTTGAATGATAAATATTGTGGGTTGTGGGTTGGGGATTGTGGGGTTAAGGTTAGGATGGGCACCACAGGGAATCCACCTTCGTATATGTGTGTGTGTCCACAAGACCAAATCTCTGAAGTCTCAGGAAGAAGCAAAGATTGTTGGATGGTCAGCAGGAATGGTGGCCAGAAATGGTCCCTCAGAATTGTGCAGCTCAAGATTATCCCTATGTTGGGGGCCGGGCAGTGGCGCTGGAGGTAAGGTGTCTACGATAACCTAGGACGGACCGAGGTTCGATCCCCCGGCTCCCCATATGGTCCCCCATGCCTGCCAGGAGCGACTTCTAAACAAATAGCCAGGAGTAACCCCTGAGCGTCACCGGGTGTGGCCCAAAAACCAAAAACAAAACAAAACAAAAAAGATTATCCCTATGTCACCACACAACAGCAGTATTCCAAGAGCAGGGCATTCAAAGGCAGCAGATGCAACGTGGAATGAAACAAGGGAAATCTTAAATTTAGGACTTCCTAAGGTGGGACCAGGAGACCCTGCATGAACTTGTGAACGTACCATTCTCCAACCTATGGTCATTGTTCAACGGTTACTGAACATCTAGTGATACCAAAAACTAGCTGAAAAGTAAGACAGGAGGGAACAGATACAAGATAAAGAGCTCACAAGTTCCTCTGAAATCATCCTTGCAGAGAGGCTTGTAAAAGGGTCCTTCTAGATCAGCATTTCTATACCAGAAATTATACTGCCCTGTCCCTCCTGCAAGCCCCCACAGAAGATTCCATTGACAAGTCAATGGGGAGCTATGCATGAGACTGAGAAGTAAACTTAAAATCAATCAAGTAGGAGCCCCAGGAGACCAGAGAAAGGAAGTGGGGGAAGGGGACACAGTCAAAGGCTGAGAATATTTGGTCTAGATCTGAGTGAAGAGTTGAAAAGGGATGTAATGTCCCCTCTCACCCAGAGCCCCTTCTCTGCTGATCTCACCACTCAAAGGCCCCTTCTGGCTAACAGTCAGTAGCCGCAGCTCATGGAAGTTCCTGTTTAGCTGGAAAGGAGGAAGGAGCACCTTTAGACACACCAGGCCAGCCAAGTCCTGACCTCACTGTTTCCAAGTGCAGCGTATTTGAAGCAGGCACGGCCCACCAGCTCTGTCCCAAGCCCAGCACTCAAAATCAGCTTGTGACTTCCCTGTCCTGACCAGCTTTTCTTTGCTATACTCCCTGCCCTTCAACGGGTGGCAGGACACAGTCCAACACAGCCTTCCTTGGCCATGTCCCATGCTGCCATTGCTAAAGGAACCCATGTCATTAGAACAAACACTTCCAATGTACCCAAGTTTTCTTCTAAACTTGATGGGTTCTACTGGAGACCACCCTCCCCTTTCTGTTTTTCAAGGGTAAGATTCTGACCAAGTCAGTGACTCATGAAGTCCCTGGAAAAGTCATTGCTTAATCTGGCAACAACACCCAGTTCCTTTTACTGCAGGGTGAGCCTAGAAATAGACAGGATAGGTCCAAGAGAGCTGCATAAACAACGTAACCCTGCCTCATGATTTTAGAGAGAAATCAGGATGGAAACCTAACATAGTCTACAGAGCTGAGGACATGGGACATGGCATATGGCGCTTATGGCATATGGCATAGGCAGCTGACTGGTCAATCATGGCTATACCAGGTCCTCGGAGCATCACTGGGTACAGCTCTGGAGGACCTATGGTTATAGCCCAGCTAGCCTGAATAATTCCCAAACATTGCAAACATCTGAGCAGTACCGCCTCCTCAGGCCCTCCAATGAACTAGGGCCTGGAGCGATAGTATAGTGGGCAGAGCACTTGGCTGACCCAGGTTTGGTCCTTGGCACCACAATGGTGCCCCATATCTCAGCAGGAATAATCCCTGCGTGCACAGGCATGATTAAGCCCTTTATGGCACAAAGGGAGAAATAGCACACCCTTAAGTTTCCTCTTTACCGCAACTTCCAGAAATCAGAGGCATCAATGACCCTGTGACTTAGAATGTAACTTAGGGACTGACTTGTAAATAAAATAATTCAATATCCTGTCCTGTTCTTTTGTTTTGAAAAGGAGGGGAGTTTTCAAGCAGTTTTCAGGCTGGCAGTCATGTGGGTGTAAACTTGAATATCCCCCATGCAAAGCTTGAGCCCTCTTCTCCTCTCCTTAACCTTCTCTGCTTTGGAGTGGGAGTGAATGTCTTTTGGAAGCACCTTCCTTCTGAATGCTACAATAAAACAGATACCTATGAAAACAAAGATCCGACCGCAGCTACGTTGGCTGAGTTGTCAGAGGAATACAGAGACTTTTATGCTAGGCGAATGGTCTTACACATTCAAGACAAAGCCTCCAGTAGAAATTTGGAGTAAATGGATGATGGAGTCAGTGCTGTGAATATCAAATTTTCTGTATAATTTAGCTTGAATGTTGCAGTAGCATTAACAAATTACCTTTTAAAGCAGTCGCCCTCAAACTACGGCCCTCGGCCCACATATTGTATTTGTTCCCATTTTGTTTTTTCACATCAAAATAAGATGTATGCAGTGTGCATAGGAATTTGTTCGTAATTTTTGTTTTTACTATAATCTGGCCCTCCAATGGTCTGAGGGACAGTGAACTGGGCCCCTGTTTAAAAAGTCTGAGGACCCCTGTTTTAAAGAGTGTTCAATTCAAGTTTACAAATTAAGCAAATAAATATAAAGGGCTAAAATCTTCACCAGTGGTCTCCCTTAATTTAAAATTTCCTCTATCATTTCCTGCAAGGCAGCCCTCCAGACGAATGTCTTCCCTTAAATATAAACTCAGGGACCTTTGCATTCCCCTTCACTGCTGAATGCACAGAGTTCTAAAAGTTGGTTGGCATGGAATAGTTGCTCAATAAATAGCCATTCTATAAAAAAACAGAGGCAGTGGTGATGCATTGTCTCAAAGGCCAAACAAAAAACAACAAACATGCCTTCCCCAAGCTGACTGACTCCTCAGTAAAGGTCAGAGAGTGGAGGTCTATAAAAAGAGGGTGTGGCCATGAACCCAAGGTCACACTTTATGAACAAGGTGAGGCAAGAACTTCCCGCACTGACTCCCATTTTTTCTGTTGCCTGCAGTGAACCTGAGAGAAGCAGAGGCTGATCTGAAAAGGATGCAAGTCAGGACAAGGACAGGATGGCCAGGCACCTGCGCAGTAGTTTGTAAAGCATAGATTCAGGCACTTTGTAGAAGTCATAGGTTTTGTAAGTTAACCTGAAAACATGGGATCAGCCACAGTCGGTAGAGAATTAGTAGCCGTTTTCATTTCTTTTCTTTATTTTGGGTGGGGGAGAGTGACATATCTAGTGATGCCAAGGGCTCACTCCTAACTCTATGCTTAGGAATTACTCCTAGTAGAGGTGAGGAAGCATATGGGATGCTGGAGATAAAACCCAGGGTAGGCTGTGTGCTACCCACTGTACTTTTCAGGCCTCAGATAGCCTACTAAGAAGTAGTCCAAGGCCCCCAAAGGAAGAGACTAAAGCTTTTTCACAAGGATTTACTTTCCCTGCTTACCCTCTCACCCCCAATTCCCATGCACTGCATCAGTCACTCCTGCTGACTGACTATAATTAATTGGGGGGAGATGACCTAGGTCAGGCCCATCCACCCTTCAGAGGAAACTTATTCCCCCTATAGGCCCTCACTCCTGCTGGGGGCACAAGCCATCTCTGCAGTGACCGGAGAAGTCCTCTCAGGAAGAAGCCTAAAAAATGGCTTCATTCCCCTCTAGGGGAAAAGGAATTAGCAGGAATCAGCAAGAATCAGAGCAGCCCAGCTGCTGAATGGGCTCAACTAAGGGTGGATTAGTGGGGATTCTCTGGAACCCTGAGGTTGAGGGAGTGGTTTCCCCACAAGGGTCAGGCTCCTTTTAAGAGCTGAGGCAAAGGCCAGAGTGCAGAGCTCATCAGCAGAGGGTGTGGGCCCATCAGGAGACAGGAACTGATGGGGAATGGAGGAGCCCTTTTAGCCTCCTTATGTCAATGTACCAATGGACCCCACAGGCATAAAACACTTCACTGTTGCATAAACATCCAGGCTATCTCTGGAGCTGCAAAACCACCCAGCAAGACCCAAGGCAGGATGACATCTGGACTAGATGAGGCCTCAGGGCCCTCCTAGGAAGGGACAGCTGCCTTCTTCACTTTATTACCATGCTGGAGTGCAGTGCTGATATGGGAGTGAATCTGCAGGCAAAAAAGATCAAGCCCCCTCTCTTGTGAGTCTGAAGGAGGCGCCTGGGAGCCATGAGAGGATCATGAGCCACTTATGAGCTTCTCAACTGTGTGAGAAAGGCGAGTTCAGGTCATCACATCATGAGCAACCACTTTCCCGACTTCCCTCAGCTCAGTGGGGTTTGAGTTGGCAGTATCCGTGCCTCCTACACCCCGAAACAATTCTAACCCGTGAGCAACTCTAACCCAAGAACATGACTTCTGGGGTTGGAGAAATAGCACAGTGGTAGGGCATTTGCCTTGCAAGTGGCTGACCCAGGACCAATGGCATCCCATATGGTTTCCCGTGCCTGCCAGGAGCAATTTCTGAGCAGAGAGCCTTGAGTAGTAACCCCTGAGCGATGCCTAGAGTGGCCCTCCAAAAAAAAAAAAAAAAAAAAAAAAAACAAACAAAAAGGAAAAAAGAACATGACTTCCTTCTCGCCTTGAGAGAGCCACTTTGATCAAGGAAGCTGCCCCAAGCCCAGTCAGCAGCCAGGGGCTGTCCTCAGGGACATGCAGGGCACAATGGCTGATGAGGGGCTATGCTGAGAAAGGAATCCCGAGCCCTGATCTTCCCAGGACACCCCCACCCCAGTCAACCCTAGAAGGACAGAGTCTCATTGAGAACTCACTTCAAAGTTTCTCATAACTGAGGCTGGAGGGACAAGGACTTTCAGGAGACCCCAGAGCATATAAAGAATAAGAAGAATTAGTAAGAAGGTCAGGCTGCTTCCTCCCCCACGTCCAATCAGTCTTCTGAGACCTTGAATGATGTGATATGAAGCTTAAAGCTTCATTCCACAGGAAAAGGCAGGCCTTAGACACCAGGGAAGACTTGACAGAGCACAAGGCTGGCAGCGGGAGACCCATGGTCCTTAAATACAGAAGGGAGAAGCTCCTGAACAACACCAGGTAGGGCCCCAAAATAGAAAGGGAAAACAAGCCAACAAAATACCAGACATAAAAGCTAAAAGCAGGACACTAGTTTGGGGCTACTAAGTGGCATCTGTCTAAGCAAACAGTGACTCCAGATTGTATTCTAGATCTGGTCTTCTGTCCCGTGTCCTAGAAGCAAGATATTGAGGCAGAGTATCTCTAACTAGAAACAGGATAATCTAACTCCAAACTAAATAAGAGGAGAGAATAGAGAGAGGAGTCAAGTTAAGCTTCCAATAACCAACACCAGGTAGAGAGGGCCTGTGAACAAAAATGCCAGGGAGAGGAACCAGGGTCTTGGCTCAAAGTGTGTGGGCACACGCCTGCCATATACTGGCCTCAGGTTCAATCCCTGGCACAACATGGTCTTTTAAGGACTGCTGAGAGGCCCTGACACCATTACGAAGACCCCACAAACGTAAGTTTTATGTTCAGCCAAGGAGTGTAGCCAACCAGACATCATGCATCAGGAGGGGAGAGAGAAAAAGGGCGCTATGGATTCAGGCCATGGTCCAGTGGGCTGACCCGATTCCAGGAGTGCCACATTATGTTCTCTCATTTAACACTGGAGGTGACCCTAGGAGGCCAGCTTTCTAGTTACAGATCACTAAGTTAGCACCTAAGAAAGGGCAGCATTGGCTGAAGCCCGAACACAGCAGCCAGTGGAGCTGGCTCTAGGCAGCCTCCTCCAGGAGTTTTGGCTTTCCGTTGGCAGAAAAGTGTGTGTGTGTGTGTGTGTGTGTGTGTGTGTGTGTGTGTGTGACACACCTAGATTCTCTTGCACACAAGACCGTGTGCTGAGAGCCCAGCTCACAACAGGACTGCAACTTTTGTTTCTTTGTTTTTTGGGCCACACCCCGCAGTGCTCACAGGTTACTCCTGGCTCTGTGCTCAGAAATCGCTCCTGGCAGGCTCAAGGGTCTGGGATTCGAACCAATGCCAGTCCTGGGTGAGCTGCTAGCAAGGCAAACACCCTACTGCTGTGCTATCTCTCTGGCCCCAGGACTGTAACTTTTTTGGGCAGGAGTAGTCCTGGCAGAGAATTAAAGGCCCAGAGTCTCAGAGCTCTGAGGTTTATTCCCAAACTGGCCCAGGGCCTTGAAACCAGCATTCTGAATAAGTACGCAAGTCATTCTGGGGCTAGGCTCTCTAGATCACACCCACAGTGAACCCCACTGCTCCGAAGAAAGTCAAGATCATTTCCAGCTGCTGACTTCACTGGGCATTTAAGAAAGGAATGGGAGGGAGAGGATAGACTTGTGCCCAACCTCACTCTCACCCTTCACTGGGTGAGCTAGCTATGACTGTGTCCGCTGAGAGGTTCCACAATTTGTCAGTACCCAGAGGGAAGCCGGGACAAAGGTCTGAGGAGGTGGGGCCTGTTCAAGGGGCAGCCACCACCCCTGCAAAGAACCTATGAGAGGGAACCCTGTAGCCACGTGCTAGCTCTGGGACTTACTTCCTACATCTTTAGTAAGCACAGTCTGAGCTTCGGGAGCCCAAGGGGACCCCACCATATCAACACCGTCATTCTGGGTTTGAGCTAGAAAGGAGGAATTTCCAGAAGAGAAAGAAAAAAAGTATTTTCCAGGCAAGGAGATGGGCCAATGGGTAGGTGCACATGCCTCGCATCCAGGAACCCCAGATTAGAGCATTGCCACCATAAGATCCCCTAAGCACCGCTGGGAGCAGTCGCAAACTAGTTGTGGGTCAAAAACAATAAATGGAAAAGAACCCTCAAACTTGCTACAGTTCTGTGCTCCTTCCTCCTAGAGCTAGCGGTTCTCTCCGTTCAGGGGCTGGAAAGGGCTATGACACAAGCTTCACCCAGGTCCAAAGCATGCTCCCATGTGGTCTCCAAAGTCTCCCCAGAGAGAATCCCTCAAATTAGACTATGGGTTATCTCTGCACACCAGCAGGTTTGGTCTATATCAACAAAAATTAACCAAACAACTAAAAAACCCCGCCAAGAACAAACAGCGAGAATGGGGCCAGAGTAATAGTGCAGCAGGTAGGGAGGGCTTTTGCCTTGCATATGGCCTACATGGGTTCAGTCCTCAGCATCCCATATGGTCCCTGGACCTCACTAGGAGTGATCCCTAAACATAAAGCCAGGAGGAAGTCCTGACACCCCTGGGTGTTAGTCATAAAACAAAAACCAAAACAGCTACACCTATGTGTGTAATAAAATTAAAGTATTTGTTTATTAAAATTAGAGTAGTCTAACAATAAGCATAGGAAAAAGCAAAAATTTTTTACAAAAGAGTTAATGTGCTTGATTTGCATGTAGCTAAGCCTGGTTTAATCCAGCACAGAACATGGAGTAGTCCTGAGAAATTCGTGGCCCCCAACATCCTACTCCCACTCTCAAAAAGAAGTGTCCTGGGGCTGGGCGGTGGCGCTGGAGATAAGGTGCCTACCTTGCCTGCGCTAACCTCGGTTCCCCATATGGTCCCCCGTGCCTGCCAGGAGCGACTTCTGAGCAAATAGCCAGGAGTAACCCCTGAGCGTCACCGGGTGTGGCCCAAAAACACACACAAAAAAAAGAAGAAGTGTCCTGATACAAGGAGGTGAGGCTGAGGAAGACCAGGCCTTGGAGAAGGAGCAGTCAAGAGGGGGTAAGCTTCAAGAAATGTCCTATCCTGGTGAATGTGACTTCCTCTTTGTGGGGCATTTGCTTGCTTTAGGGCTTTCACTGATGTCCAGTGCTCCTGTGCAGAGACTATTTTAGCTAGTTTCCAGTTTATTGGGTGTTTCTGTGGAGCAATGAGGGTATGTGCCCCACCCCACCATTTGCTAACGTGTCTCCCAGTGGACTAGAAAGCCTTAGGAGTAGCTCTTCATTGAAAGAGCTAGGCTAGTCAAACAGAGGCAAGTAACTGGGTGTGCACAAAACAGGCTGGAGAGAAAGTTTGTTCCCTGCAGGAAGATAGGGAGCTCAGGTTATGCATATTGGGAAAAACACTTTCTGAAACCCAAACAAGTCAGAAGGCCTACAAGACAAAAGACTCATCCTTGGAATCTAGAAAGCCATTGAGATGCCAAATTCCTGGTCCTAGCAGGGAAGGATCCTGTCTGGAAGGAGAGGCCTCCAAACCCCCGAGTGCAGGGACAAGGAACTACATAGGGAGTTGAGAATGGACCACCAATAAATATAGGTGTGAGGAAGGGGTTTTTGTATTGAATTTTTGTGTTCTTAGGGTATATCCCTTAGGAGTGGAATAGCTGGGTCAAATGGGAGCTCAATTTCCAGATTTTGGAAAAATCTCCATATGACCGAAACCTAATCACAATCATATATGTAATCAAAATGTTTAAATAAAAAAAAATATGTCTGAAAAAAAAAACACTTCATATCTTGAACATTCAAAAAAAAAAAAAATGAACCACCAGACTGTCAATGCCTAGGAAAAC
>PVKC010049650.1:0-10805 GCA_004027635.1 Crocidura indochinensis
GGGGAAATAAAATAATTTAAATTGTATATATTAGACAAAGAAAAATAGTATATATGTATTCATAAAATTAATAGCCAGAAATCTATATTAAATACATTTGTGTAAATGGAGAAGCAAGGGAGGGTGGAATGTAAAATAAACATTATCTTGGAAATTAGTTAGTCATATACTTACTTCAGCTAGTCTTGAATGTTTGTGAACCACCTCTGTTTTATTCATTGGTGTGAGCTGCTGTAAAACACTTCGGCTATTTGTCAAAGCCCGTGTTAATCTTGCAAATTTTGTCCAACCTTAAAAATAAGCACAGAATGATTCATACAGAATAAATACAGACTCCCAACTTTCTAAAATTCCATGATTCCAGAAATAGTATCCAAAACTACCACGAATATCCATTACAATGTTTTACTTCAATATAATATTACCATATATTTCAACTGTGTTTTACAATAATAAATAACTTATATGTGGCCTTGATATTTTGCACACATTTATTATATAACGCCGGAAGATAAGCTAGCTATCTACAAAATCTGTGCCCCTTGTTGCACCGATAAAGTTAATTACTGGGAAAAGCTTGCCCTGTCAAGTGTTCATTTTCCAACATTTTCTTGAATATAGATGTAGTTGTGTTGCAAGTTCTCACAAATAACAGGAAATAGGAGCTAGATCGGTCACTTCCATGCATACCACAATATCAAAATCAAGTGAGATTTCTCCACTTTTTCTTCCTTTATCTATCAACTGGGTGCACATAACAAAATATCAGAGGATGGAAAAAATCATTGAATTAGAGTATAAAATAATATCATACAACACGAATCACCACCATCTGACTGTTATATAAAGAAGAAATATGACTCTATTGTGCTAAATTATTGAGATTTGGAGTTCATGTATTATAGCTGGTAGTAACATTCTAAAAAATTCAGTTCTACTGTATTTGTTTGCATGCAGAAACACATATGAATAAAGTCCAATTTTATAAAATATTGTCTATTATGGTTTAAATAGCATACTTCTATCTTCATTATAGCATATCAAAATGTTGTTTCTTTCTTATTAATGGCTGCAGAGATAGCTAAAGTTTTTTAATATCTAGAATTCTTCATAATGTTGTCTGAAGAAGTGGTAATTTTAACTTTGGGGAGAAAGGGATATGAATTTAATGAGATAAAATTTTCTTTTGGGGGTCTAAATTTCTATTATTAAAATCATAAATTTTATGGGAATGACAATGAGATGTGAACAGGTAGAGAAAAACTAACCATACTCTGCTACTATCTCAAAGATTCTTTCTCTAGCTATTTTTAAAAAGTTCTAATCTATTAAAGACTACATTAAGAACATTTGATAATTTCTATAGTATTACCCCATGCTGAATTATGTAACCCCTTAAAAATGAAAAGTCTTGATGTTCCAAAAAATGACAGTAATGTGAGAGATAAAATTCCAAATAATGGAATATAAGATTAAGTAAGAAATCTCAGGTAGAAGCTGTAAAATGCCTTTCAAAGACAATCAGGTATGTCACATCATATATAATACAGAAGGATTATTTAGGAAAATTCTGTCTTTTTAAAAGTTTTGTATTACCCACCACTTTATACCAACAAAAGGAGCCAACAACTAGACTGAGAAATAAGTGCATCATTAAAAGCTTTCAGAATATTTTTATATGTGGTTTTATTTCAGTAATTAAAACAAAATCATGGTGAATAGCCTTATAACAACATGTGTGATGTGCTAGGAAACAAAAAAAATAGCTTCTACTAACTCTCTAATAACTCAACATTAGTGCACAATCAATATCACAAGTCAATACTTTTATTGTAAGCAACAATATTTTTAACTGATTGGACATTGCCTACCTGATATAAAAATGTTCTGTAGGTATCTGATACTCTAAGTTCAAAAATTATGTCATTATACCATCTTTTTATTCTATCACCACTTCTGCATCTATGACAATTTCCTGGTCTTAGCAAATGCTCCAAGGATATTTTCAGTTATCCAAATCACATGCATGTTTTATCATTCATTTTCACTATTATTTAACATGTGCTCATACACATACATAATTAGTTCTATTCCTTAAAAATTATAACTTACCAGTAAATATTTTCTATTTGACTATCCCCCTCACCATTCTTATCATGTTACATAAAAGGATCACCTTTCATCTGATCTAAGTAACAGCATGATAAGAACATACTTTTCTCTACTCTCTGCTTTCTTAACACAGATACAACCATTACCTTCCCTTTTTTAAACTCCTTAAAAGATACCTTTGGTTATTGTGAGAAAGGAGCCCTGAAAGAATGGTTTAAAAAAAGTATACATTCTGGTGAAGGAGGGTATGATGTTGAAATGCTGTACGCATAAATTAACAGTATTTTATATCACAATGCTTCCTATATATGTATATAACTGATCTCCTTAAGCACAATAAAATAAAATATACCTCATTTTATTTTAATTTTACTGAGATTGGTTTTGCATTGTTGAGTAAATATGACAAAGCTGTCTTTAGATAACAGATACCATGTTGTTAATAAAGATATTAAGTATTTCCTGGTAAACATTTCTTTTTCTTATATCAATAAAATATTATAACTAGATTTAATACTTCCAGACAGTCTAAGTCAATTTTATATTTGCTGAAATTCATATTTCTAGGACAAACAATATTGCACTCATTAAGACCACCTTTATATTATAGAATAAGTCTGTTTTCATATATCCCTGTGTGCAATAAAGCTACCTAAAAACTAATTTGAAAAATGTAAGGGAAATATTGAAGAAATAAATGTAATGGTTTGTTAAGAATGGAAATCCCCGAATGAAATGTGTTCTCTTATTTCCTTGGGCCATCTAGTTGATTGTTTAAGGAAAAGTCAAGGCAGTGAAGCTTACTGTCATTTTCCCCCAAGCACAATAATAAAATAGTTCTGTGTACTTCTTAATAAGAAAAATGTAGCTCCTGATTTAAATATTAAGTGACGCTTTTCATGTATTTTATATGCATGTATTTAATATGAATAAGAAATATCCTATTTTTTCTTAGTTGTATTTTAGTTTCCTGAAGAGAAATTTTCAAAACAGTGCAAATTAAATGCTCGCAAATGCATTTTATTGAAAATGTCTGTTGGTAAAAACAGAGTTATCATTTATTAAATATAAGAACTTTTAAAAGCACAGCATTAAGTTTTCAATAGAAAAAGTGTTTTTACATAGTGTGTTCTGAGATTACTCTTTGGGTTTTTTTGGTTTTTTTTTTTTTTGGTCACACCTGGCAGTGCTCAGGGGTTACTCCTGGCTCCATGCTCAGAAATTGCTCCTGGCAGGCACGGGGGACTATATGGGGCACCGGGATTCGAACCGATGACCTTTTGCATGAAAGCCAAGCGCCTTACCTCCATGCTATCTCCCGGGCCCCCTGAGATTACTCTTAAGTGTAAAATGAAAACAAAAATATATTATATGATAGAACTTTTAAATGCCATATCCTAGGCTTCTTATCCCTGAAAGTGCGCAGCCATACTGGTACACAGTGCGTACTAGATATATTTTTTGCATTAACAAATGAAGAAGAATCCTCTCAAAAATATTAAGTAGAAATGATCAAAGTACACCCCTATTATATGTTGTTAAAATAAAACCTAATTTTTATTTTGCCGATTCTTTGGAGATGTGAATATAACACATCTTTCTGATAAAGGAAGGTCTACAGATTGGATGAAATAGCAATGAAAGTTGGGCAAGAAGCACTGAGTTGTTGAAGATGGTAATTATACCTTCCAAGAAGAAATTGGGAAGTCACTAAAAGAGAAAAATTGCTGACAAATACTGAATCTGACTCATACATACTGGAAGAGGAAAATTTAAGCAAAAGACTCGGGAAACAGTCTTACTAAAACTTCAAGTCAAAGACAATTGTTAAATTGAGTAACCATCTCTGTTCTGTTAAATCAAAATATTTCAAATGCCCTGAAAGCTGGAGAAACAAGGCAAAGACAAAGAAAGACTTATTTCACATTTAAACACAAGAACACTTAAAGATAAGTTTTCTGAGCCAGTTCTTTTGTTTTTACCTCTGATTAGGCTTCTCTTATAGTCATCAGTTCTAACTGCTAGCAATTTATTTTATTAGTACCACTATTCTTTTTTTTAGTACCACTATTCTACCCCTCTTTCTTCATTTTCAAAATATTATTTTGCCAAATCAACAACAAGAAACTCTATAGCAGTGGTCCTCAAACTACAGCCCACGGGCCACATATTGTTTTTGTTCCCATTTTATTTCTTCACATCAAAATAAGATGTATGCTGTGTGCATAGGAATTTGTTCATAATTTTTGTTTTTACTATAGTCTGGCCCTCCAGTGGTCTGAGGGACAGTGAACTGGGCCCCTGTTTAAAAAGTTTGACAACCCCTGCTAAAGCCTTTAATCTCCCTTGATTCTACCACCATCAGTCCCACATACAATAGCGCCCGATCCTTACCTGTACCCTTATAATCTTAGAGAATTTCTTTCCTGATCATGCAAGTTTTCTAGGTGGTATCATTTAAGTTTGTGAATTTTTTATTATCACAAATAATGTCTAATTCTTACTTAATTCTTTACTTGCACTTTTATAAATCTCAGAGAATATCATTCCTGATCATGCAATTCTTCTATGTGGTATCATTTAAGTTTAGGATATTTTTATGATCACAAATAATATTTAATTCTTACCTAATTCTTTGCTTGCACTTTTATAATCTCAGAGAATTTCTTTCCTGATCATGCAAGTCTTCTATTTGGGGTCATTTAAGTTGCTGATCTTTCTATGATCACAAACAATGTCACATTGTGGGTTTTTTTTATGCCAATCCCTTTCTGTCTTGGGCATATCTGAAATTATCTATGTTATTTGCTCTATTAGTTCATTTGATCTGACATCAATCCCCACTTTACAGCAAAACTTTTTTAAAAAGTTGGGCAGCCACAATGTCTAGGTCAGAAGAAGAAAACACATCAGCAGTTCTAACTTTTCTCAGTGATATAGTTACTGACCTCACCTTTCCAGGGTCCTAACTGTTATGACTGATTATTCAGCACAGATCGCTGATGGTACTTAGATGTGGTCGATATGGGGTAATGTGAACAGACAGCTGAATATGAAGTGCCTAATCCTTGCTATATCAGTTGTTCACAGCATGATGAGGACATTTGTTCTCCTAAAAGCTCAAATGCCAATTCCTTCTTAATAAAACATTAGTTTAGCTCTACTGGGTTGCAAATAACCTCTTTGTCATGTAAGGCCTAATTTTCAAAAATAAAAAGAAGCCACAGAGACTGTGAAATAAGTCTACAAAACTGCAATACAAGATCCTAATCTATAAGGGGGGGGAAAGGCTTAGGTAAACAATTATTCTTTTAGCCTAGGAGAATGTATGATAGAATTACTCAGTTGTTGTTTCCTTTCTACCACTGGCTTTCCATAAGGGAAAGCCTGTTCTTTTCATTTCGTAAGAATTTTTGTCTCAATAATTGACAGAAAATTTCGTTAAGTATTAGGCACAAAATATTTCACATCATAAGTCATCGTGACAGTTTTGTTACCTATCTGAAAATACTCTACAATGTAAGTTGTCAGAAACTTCAGCCAATTCTTTTAAAACATATATAGATAATCAGCAGAATTGATTTCTTGGCTGTAATTTATTCCTTTTGTATTATTATAATTGATGTATCAGGTACATTGACTGACAATATAATAATTCAAAGGCTTTAATACCAGCAACAAAAGACAATATGAATGACTTGGCTATGTAAATTATTATAACGATATTATTCTATTGGCTCAAAACTGTACAGTTCTGTCATACTCAGAGTTCATAGCCGGTGCTTTATTTTTACAGGGTAAAAGAAAGTAGAGATTTAAGGTGAATAAATTCTAACAGTGAGTTTACACTGAAAAGAACGAAATAGTCTGGTGCAAAAGAAAGAGCATAGAAATAGAAATCAGTAGTACTTTGAATGTCAGGATCTTCAACAGTATAATAAAGATAATAATACAAATTTTCTTAATTATAGGAATGGATAATAATGAATATAAAGCTTCTCACACATATTAGCTACTTTATCAAAACTTGTTTTCTCTTTCTTTAATAGTTTTTGCTACCACAGATCATATAATTCAAAGATACTGCCATTCCCCATATCACTCAGTTCAAAGGAAAAAAAAATTCTAGAACAAAATGTTGGTGTTTATATGATTCATTATATAAATTTGCAACCAACTTAGTTGATTAGCATAATCTTAAAATCACTATCTCAAGTATGATCTATAAATAAAAATTTCAACAATTTGGCAGTACTCCAAGGTCTTGGGCTCTTTCCCCAGCTATCTTTTTGACATGGTAAAATGTCTTTGCTCTGGAGTTTAAAATTACCTTCAGGATTACTGGTATGTACATTCACTTTGTCTGCTCTATACCTTAAGACATAATTAACTATATTCTGAGTACAGCTTTCTAATTTACCTAATACGTCTTTAAAATTTAACCAACAGGGTCAGAAAGATAATACAGAGGTAAAGTGCTTGCCTTGCATGCAGACGACCTTGGATGGGTCTGGGTTTGATCCCAGCATCTCATATGGTCCCCTAAGCCTGCCAGGAGTGATTTCTGAGTGCAGAGCCAGGAGCAACCCATGGTCGCTGCCAGGTGTGGCCCACTCACCCCCCCCAAAAAAAAACAATTTAAACAACGGCTTCTACTTATTTCCTTATAGTCAGCAATCTGTTTCTACACCCAGATTTTTTTCTCTTATTTCACTTTCTCAAAGTTAGTGAAATGCAATGATGCAAATCTTTCACCTAATTTTGCATGTGCTCACCATTGATAAACCATGCATGAAGTAGAATAATCATACTTCTAAAAGATAGTGCAACATTACTACTAATTGATTACCTCAAGTGAAACATACTACTAATTAGCCAATCAGCTGAAGTTCCCTTCAACATTCATTTTTCCATCTTTATTTTCCTTTTTATAACAATCTTCCCTCTTGGAGCTTCTATTATACCTTCTGACCTCCTTCAACATGCTTACTATGCTTACTAGTTAGCTTTCCTATTTTCTTGAGAAAATAAAAGCAAACAGAAAAAGGTTTTTATAATATTTACTTAAAAATAAGGAAAGGGGGGTCAGAGCGATAGCGCAGTGGTAAGGCCTTTGTTTTTTTTTTTTGTTTTTGTTTTTGTTTTTGGGTCACACCCGGCAGCGCTCAGGGGTTACTTCTGGCTCCATGCTCAGAAATTGCTCCTGGCAGGCACGGGGGACCATATGGGGCACCGGGATTCGAACCGATGACCTTTTGCATGAAAGGCAAACGCCTTACCTCCATGCTATCTCCCGGGCCCCAAGGCCTTTGTTTTTAACTTGGCTGATCCAGGACAGAGCTAGGTTCAATCCCCGGTGTCCCATATGGTAGCCCAAACCAGGAGCAGATTCTGAGCACTATAGCCAGGAGTAACCCCTGACCGTCACCAGGTGTGACCCAAAACCAAACAAAAATAAATAAATAACGAAAAGAAATGTTTATCTCCAGCACTCTAAGTAATGTCCACATTACAATGTTTAAGCCATACTATGTACTTAATCAGCATTTGCTTCAAAAATATTTATAATAAATACAGGAAATATTCAAACAATAGTCACTAAAACTTTATGTTAAGCAATTATATAGCTAAATTAAATAAAAATAAGTCTATAGTTCAAAGTTCATTATGAAGTCGTACATCTATTTAAAATTTTATGGTAACTTGACTTGCCTTAAAATGATGAAAGACATTATTTTCCAAAGATTGAAAGCTTACTTAAACTATTAGCTTCATAACAATACTAAGATGATCATCTAAAGTTATAAATATTTTATTTCTGTTGAATTTTTAATGTCAAATGTATAGCATATATAAACAATGTGGAGTACTTTATATATAATTTACAGTTACATTGTGCAATACTTTTTCAGGGTTATTTATGTATTCAAAAATTAAGACAGTTTTAAAATAAAAGTCCATTTAAAATAAATTCTTCCTCTACAAATTCTGGCACTGCAAAAAGATATTTTATTCTACTACTTTGGGAATAGGTATGCATTTCATGTAAGTTTAAATCTCTAGGTCTATGAAAATATGAAGCAATTCAAAATCAAGTGGTCTGATTTGTCTGGGGTTTATTCAAATATCATTTCTGTAAGAAAGAATTATATATCTATGATATAATGTAACTCTAAAAATGCTTTGGCTTTGATTAGGATAATTCTGTTAGAATACAGAGATAGAGGAAGAGAAAGAAAGGTAAAGGGATAAACATTAATTTAGATAAATAAAAGTCAATCAGAATTCAAAAACTTCTATTGTACTCTTTTCATGAATAGAATACAGCACTTTTCTTGACCACAACTTAAACTCTGGCACCCAATCACTTAAAGAAAACAACGGAAAAGAAAACGAAAAACAAATTTATCTAACGTATATCTCTTTAATAGCATCTCCATAAACCTCTACAAACAAATACAATTTTAGATAAAAAGACATACTCTGAGAACAGGCAAGTTTGGATGCATTAGAGTGGTATGGCCATTGACAAAATGAAGTCAAGAAATTTGCTTATACATGGATTTGTATGGAGAGTATTATGCTGAGTGAAATGATTCAGAGGGAGAGAGATAGACATAGAATAATCTCACTCATTTGTGAAAAATAAGGAAAAATGAGAGTATGGCAATTATGTCCAGAGATAATTGACATGAGGGCCAAAAGGACCATGGTAGGAAACAAAGTGTAGCTACGCAGTTATAGTAGAGAAGGGGCCACTATGACCATATTGAATTTGATCACTTTGAACATTAACTGGTATTAATGGGTGTTGAATGGAGATAAAGTGATATGAACAGTGTCCCTTCATTAACAATAGTACAAACTATGGAGAGAGAGAGAGAGAGAGAGAGAGAGAGACCCATCCCAAGTAGACAGGGAGGAAGGTGGAAGGGAAATGAGGGACTATGGTAACAGGAAATATTCATAAGTGAAGGATGGTATACATGTCAGGGTGAAACTCAAGCATAAACAACTTTAATCACGGTGGTTAAGTAAAAGGAAAAAATAAAATGTTTTAAATATTTAAAATAAATAAAAGCGAATACGCCACTTGACATTCAAATGTAAAGGCGAGAGAAATTTATTTGAAAAAGACGTTTAATCACAAAATATCAACAGTATCTTATTTTAAAATTTTTCACTCTATAATATAATTGGCTATTAGTTTCACAGGGTGTTCCTCTATATCACCTTTATTTTTTTAATAATGCTTTTATTGAAGGACCGTGGTCACAAAATTGTTCATACTTAAGTCTCTATCATAGAATGCACCATTCTTCACCAGTGCACTTTTCCCAGCACCAATGTCCTATATTTCCTTCCCAACCCCCTGCTTGTCTCTGGAGCAAGCATTTTGCTTCTCTCTGTGTCTTTCTGTCTGTCTATCTCTTTCTCTCTCGGGTTTTGTAGAAGTTTTCTATGATGTTGAGGAAGCTCTCTGTTCCTATTTTCTGACTTTGAGTACAAATATTTGCTGACTTTTATCAAATATCTTTCTCTGCCAACAGATATGGTCATATGATTTTTACTTATATAATTTTGAATCATGTGAGGTTCTGAGGATTAAACCCAGCTGCTAAAAAGCAAGCTCTTTAGCCACTGAATTATTGCTCTGGCCCCGGGTTATTGAAATATTTTAATGAATTTTTGAGGATTTTTACACTTATGTTTATTGAATTCGGTGTCAATTTTTTCTTGTTTTTAATGATTTTTCTCTGCTTTTGGTGGGATATTAGTGCTCGCATTATAGGAGAATTCCATTAACTATAATGTTCTGATAAAGTCAATGTTTCAGAAAAGGAAAGGGGACAAATCAAGCTATTTATTTCTCCTTGTGTAAATCCTCAAACTGTATCTTTGAAGGAATTGGTCTGTTTTATTTGTTATCAGTTGATTATAAAGTTATTTAAAATAATGGAACTTCTTTTGGTTGGTTATGTTTTCTCTATTTATCATAGTAAGCTTAACAAGAGTCTAAAATATTTCTTTTAGAAAAAACTTTATTCCTTGATTGATTGATTGATTGTTTTTTTAGCCTCACTCCTAAAGGGGGTTACTACTGGCTCTGTGCTCAGAAATCACCCCGGGCAAGCTGAAGGACTATATGAGATGCCAGGAATTGAACTTGGTAAGTCCCAGGTCAACCACATGCAAGGCTAACACCCTACCACTGTGCTATCTCTCCAAGCCTAAAATCTTTATTTTTCATAAAGCAAGAGTGGTTTATGGTGACTTTTTTGTTTTCCAATAATCTATGTCATTAATTTTTTTCCTATAAAGTTTATTACTTCTTCATCTTTACTTTGGTTTAAATTGCTCTTTTCTATTTTCTTAGGCAAGTCTTGGGTTATAATTAATTTTATATCTTTTTATCTTGCAAAATTTATTATAAATTCTATACTGTTGATTCTTTCATATGTACTTAATATATGCATTACCTCTAAGCAATACTTTTTACTGAATTCTGCAAATTGTTTCATTTTCATTTTAAAATATATAATTTAAGACATTTGACCTATTGAACCATTAAGAAATGTAGTGATGGGGCCCGGGAGATAGCATGGAGGTAAGGCGCTTGCCTTTCATGCAAAAGGTCATCAGTTCGAATCCCGGTGCCCCATATGGTCCCCCGTGCCTGCCAGGAGCAATTT
>PVKC010049651.1:0-10701 GCA_004027635.1 Crocidura indochinensis
AAAAAAAAAAAAAGAAAAGAAAATAACTAGTTTACTACAACAAACATTTTACAAATTAATTTGAAAGGTAGCAATTTTGTTTGTTTTTGTTTTGGGGCCACACCTGGAAGTATGCAAGGCATACTCTTGGCTTTTCATTTAGGGATTGCTCTTTGTAGGAATTGGGGTTACCATCTGGAGTGATGTTTTCCTGCAAGTTCAGTGCATTCCCTTGTTTTATTTCCCTGTATACTACAATGAGCTATATCACCTGATATCTGTTCTTTCTCTGACATATTCCTCTTAACATAATGTCTTTCATTTCTATCCAAGTTGCAGCAAAATGCGAGATTTCATCTTTTTTTATATCTATTTAATATCCATGTGTGTGCATTTTCATGTGTTTTTTCACAGCTTTTTTATACTTTTATCTGTCATTGTTTGGTTTGTTTCCATATCCTGGTTTCTGTATTAAATGAACATAAATATACATATATCTTTTTTGAATTAATGTTTGTATATTTTTATGAAGGATACCAAGTAAAGATAATAGGCACATTACTAAGTGGCTGAACATTGACACTGTCTTAAATTTCCCTGACAACAAAAGTAAGAGCACAAGTCACGTGAGAGATTCTAATGATGGATCACATGTTTAATCTTCTAGATTCAATACCTTGCACTGTAAGCAATTCACACCTCAAGGCTGCCAGTATAGCTCTGGTGACTGATGCTTTCTGAGATCATAGGGCAGGCTGTACTATTTACACAGGACTGGTACAGCAAATAAAATCATCAAGCCACTAGGCTGAGCACTGTATTTTGCCCTTAAAAATTAATAAATAGGGGCCGGGAGATAGCATGGAGGTAAGGCGTTTACCTTTCATGCAAATGGTCATCATTTCAAATCCCAGTGCCCCATATGGTCCCCCATGCCTGCCAGGAGCAATTTCTGAGCATGGAGCCAGGAGTAACCCCTGAGCACTGCCGGGTGTGACCCAAAAAATTAATAAATAAGTAGTTTAAAGACTTTTTGTACATTTGGAAAATTTAATTAAAATATTTTATACTAGTCACACAATGACAAAAAAAGAGCAATTACTTATCAGAAAAGAAAAACAATTTTTCTGACTTTCCTCCTGTTCCCTTTTCATATTAGAAACCTATAGTATTAGGTATTTGGATGTTCTGTTTTATTTTAGATTAATCAATTTATTTCAGAGATGATTAGGTCCTGTTTTTAACCCGTTATTTAATGTGATACAATGCTCTATGTTTTGGGGGCAACCCCAGTAGGCACTAAGCAATACTCCTGACTCTGCACTCAGAAATCACTCCTGACAGGTTAGTGAGACCAAATGCCAGGGATTGTAAACCTGGGATGGTCTTATGCAAGGCCAATATTCTATTGGTTGTGCTATCACTCTGACCCCTAATTACATTCCCTTTGAGATTAGTTATATTTTGTATAAATATCAATCCACAAGTTGTGAAAGCCATCCAAAAGTTAAAATAGTACTTGGTTTTCAGAGAAGTTTATCACTTGCCTAAGGAAATATTTCATAGCAAATTTCGAAAGGAAGATTGACTGTTTCTATTTGCCAACTCTGTCAGGAAATCTGTATTAGTATTGAATGATCTTTCAATAAAGTGTAAAATTTGCAGAACCACCAAGAAAATTACATACAGGGTGGGTCTGCATGTGTAAGGATCAGTCTCTAGTTTAAGGTGTGAAAGACATAGAAGCAGGCTTTCCCTTAGTAACATTTAGTTCTGCGGAAGATTTCAAGGAAAAATGGAGTCAATGGAATAGGAGAAAAGATGAAAAGAGAGCAACAGGAAAAGAAAAATAGTGGGAGTGCTGTGAGTCTTCCAACTAGCTTTATTAGCTCCCATAAAGCCAACATCATGCTGTGCTAAGGTGGGAAGGGTGTGTAAACACTAGTGATCAATATTTGATTAAATTAGTCATGATTTCTTTATTTTTGGATCAAAATGGTAATCTCTGTTTCCGTTGCACAAAATTAGCATGGAAATTAGCATAATTTCCTGAATGTTTTATATTTCATATAATTTTTACATTAGATTTAATAATGGTGTATCAAAGGTAACTCCCATTAGTCATCCTAACTTTAGAAACTCTAGAATGAGATTAGGAAATGATCATCATTTACATTTATTATACTTTGCATGTAAAGAGCTTTAGCTATTAGCCCTAATTTGCTTCTCATTGCATTCATCAAAGGCAAACTATTTAGAAACTAAAACATCTCTTTCAGTTAAAATTTTAATGAATTAAGATGAAATGAGACAGTGTTAATTGGCAATTGTTGCTGCAGGGGAGGTTTCTAAGCCTTGTAACTGATACCAATTCATCTCTCTATCAAGGTTAATTTGTCTGATGTAATTCTAAAAGATACACGAAATATTTCCCAAACTATTCATATTTATTTTTCAGAATTGGAGACTTGATGAATCTTTTATTTGGATTCTCAATTCCATCTGAATTGACTTAATTTGTTTAATAAAACCCTGATTTTAGCAATATTTTAGTTTTATTGATTTTCTACATTCACACATAGTAATAATAACACTTAGGTTTTTGTTTTATTTACAGTGTCTAAACACATCTCTAACCAATCTGTTTTTATATTTCTTTTGCTTTTATTTTTTTAGTTTGGGGGCTATACTTATTTCAATGATACTCAGTGGTTACTTTTGTTTATTTTATTTTTTATTTTTTGGGGGGACACACCCAGAAGCATCAGTTGTTACTCCTAGCTCTGCATTCAGAAATCATTCCTTGCAGACCTGGAGACCAGAATGGATGTGCATGATCGAACCCAAGTTGTCTACTATTCTATTGCTTTGGGCTCCCACAGGGTTGTCTTTGGTGTTATACAGAGGAATACTAGTGGAACTACTCAAGGGACCATATAGGATGCTAGTTGTGTGAGTTGTATCAGTTGCGTCAGTTGCGTGCAAGACAAACATTCTACTCTCTGTACTTCACTGCAGCCTCTGGTCCTTTTTCTTAACCAGTTCTCTTGCTCTTTTTTTGTCTTTTCTTTAGACATTAATGAATGTGAAGCTGAACCTTGCAGAAATGGTGGGATATGTACAGACCTTGTGGCTAACTATTCTTGTGAGTGCCCAGGTGAATTCATGGGAAGAAACTGTCAATACAGTAAGTATTTGTATGTAAAAATTCATAGTTAAATTTATATATGATATTTTATTTATATATTGTAAATCTAAATTTAATGTAATTTGTTTCAAGAATTCCTCATTTCTTGAAATGGCATACTTCATAATTATTATTGCTATGATATTAATGTACAATTTCTTCTGCAGGATCGATCTCACTGAATACAAAACATGAATTAAAGTGACCTAAAAGGAATGGAAAAATAGTTCCTTTGAAAACCAGGCACAGCTTTCTTGAGAATACATTTTGAATGTCGAATATATAGAAATTTACATTTCTAGCACCAGAATAGCTACTCTATTTTACACAATAAATTCATGAACTCTAAACAGGTAATTGCTATTACAAACAAAAAATGTTGAGAGAAAAAGGGATTATGCTTTATACACTAGTAAACATTTTACACTCAAATAATTTTATCTGTAATCTTAAATTAATAATGTAGAGAGATAATCAAAATTCGAGATAATAATTTGCCTGAAGCACAAATAATCAAAAACATCTCTCCCTCTTCCAAGCAGCAACAACAAAAGTAAGCAATGTTTTCAATGAAATGTTTTCTATTCTAAATCAAGTTATCTCTGCTAGAGATAAACAAACACACTTTATACCCCTATCTTTTTCCATACATACAACTTTTATCTCACACACACACACACACACACACACACACACACACACACACACACACACCTTTTTTTAGTTACAGTAAACATTTCATGCTTCCTATCTTCATTATATTTCAACATTTATAAATAAAACTGGTGAATGGGGCCAGATAGCATGGAGTTAGGGTGTTTGCCTTGCATGCAGGTGGTTCGAGTCCCAGCATACCAAGGTCCCGCAAGTCTGCAAGGAACGATTTCTGAGTGTAGAGCCAGGAGTAGCCCCTGAGCACTGATGAGTGTGACCGAAAACCAAACAAACAACAACAAAAATCTGATAAAATTATTGAATAATTTATTTGAGTTATGTACATAAACAAGATGATTGAAGACTAATTTCCTAGTTCAGAAATTTTTAATTAAAATAGTAAAATTGAGAATATAAAAGAAAAACCTTAAAATAAAGAGGACATTTTATCTAAGGTTAAAAATAATACTTGATGCTGAAAAGATAGTGCAGATGTTAAACCTTGCCTAGTGTGTGATAAAATCAGGTTTAAATGCCTCCACCACATATGTTCCCCTGCTACCCAGCAAATTGAGCACTAAGTACAAAGCCAGTAGTAAATCCTGAGCAGTGACAAATGTGGTTCAAGCATTCCTCCCCAAAACTCCCCAAAATAATAATTGTACAAGGGCATTTAGCATAAGTTGAAAGGAACTGCAGATATTGTTGAATGGATGAAAGTGACAGGGTAAATAAATAGGTTCATCATGCAACCAGATAAACTGAGACAGCCAATAAACTAACAGAAACTATTTGGTAAATTCAACTTTAATGAAGATTTAAGTGTGTCTATATGCACACCAAGCACTGCTCTTGTGTCCCTTTCTTAAATTTCTGTGGCTTGTGAAAGGCTGCCTAATCATTGGAACTTGTTCTAAAAAGTATCCTTAAGGTAAATAAATGTATGGTTGCCATGAATAAGAACAAAAAATATGATCCCAATGATTGTTTTTACTGGATCTAAAATATGGTAACAGATTAAGTGACCTCCAGGTAATACTGAACTTAGAAGCACATAAAGCAATACCTGCATAAGATCCCATTCAAAGTAGAATAAAGACATCTATGACTCACAGGATTCTTGGACTGTGGAAAATAGAACTTCCTGTTTTATAAAAAGGAGCATTGTAGAGAGATCATGCAAATTAGAACCCTGCCATAGGCAAAAGAACTACTCACGCTCAGGCACTCAAACTCTAGCTCTGAATGAGCCTAAGATGGAATTTGATGGTGTTGATGTCCATAGAGAAAAACTTTGAGTCTTCTGATATCAGATACAATGAATATTAAGGCCCTCAGGTTTCCTGTGCACATAGGAACTGGTTATATTTCTGACTCATTTCCTCACTCTTTTCTGATCTTTTAGATTTAATTTTTGGCTGCTCTGCCCATCTCTCTCCCTACCCTAGCCTGGTTTACATTTTACACATTCTTGCTATGCCCTGATTTCTTTTTAACAGATAGCTATAATAACATAATTATAGTACTTGTATATACTCAATGAATAAAAGTTATCTTATTAAAATGTATTCATAACCTCCCAAAACCCAACCTTGATATCCTAAAATTGATAGTCTTCTTAAGCTATTTTTATCATTAATCACTGATGCATAATATATTTGCTTTTATACATTATTTTATGTTTATTTATCCAGTGGAATAAATGCTCTATGAGTGATAACTTTTACTTTTTTTACCATTAGTTATTATAATCTTATTTTCTCAGTATATGCAACTACTTTCATGCTATTTTTCAATTGAATTTCAATTTTTAAGTGATAGTCTAAGCTTTTTTTTTATCTTTATCCAGTACAATAGAAATCGCCTGGCATATGACTTTGGCACTCATTAATGTTATTGCACATTATATTTCTTTATTTTTATTTGATAAAATATTAGAGAGTTCTATATTTCAATGAAGGTACACCAATAGATTTAAAGTAAGAGATAAACAAGTACTATGTTGTTTTTTTTTTCATTTCGCCTATCTCTGCATGGAAATTTCTTGAATATCGTAAATAAGTTCGCTTATTTCTCATTCACAAACAAATACTGTGCTATAGCTTTCTGCTACCACTAATGAGCCTTGATGTTTAACTAATGGAAATACTGAAGGAAACATTTATCATGATGTAGACTGACCTTGAAAGATGCCAATTAACCATCAAAACCTTTGCTTTTATAAACGAGGGAGATATTTTAGTGTGCTGGAGTACATACTTTGAAAGCAGGAACCACTGATATTGTATCTGCACCACATGTCCCTTGAATGCTACCAACATGTGGTTCCTAAGCATTTTACAGGAATATTCTTCAAGTACTGCATTTCTTTCCATTATATATGTAGGTGCATATATGCACATATAGGTAGGTGTAGGAACACACACATATATATGCATGGTCTTTGTTGATCTTAATCTATCTCAGGCTTTTCCACATTTTGTCAGACTTCATAAGAAATGCATCATTATTACTATCATAATTCAAAAATATATGAACATTTATTTCACTGCAGCATTTAGATTAATAGCCAAGATAACAATCCAATAGAAAATGAATCGATAAATAATTTGTGCTATCTCTACACAATTGAAAAACATACAGCTATAAGAGAAGTTACATGTTTTTCAGTCCAACACAACATAAATGGAACAGGAGGATATCATATAAACAAAATAAATAATAGGAATAAGGAAAATACTGATAATATCATTGATCTGTTGACTATACAGTAACAAAATAAAGTAATGCACAAAACATCTTGACATTGGATTATAAAACACATTGCCAAACAATATGGAGAGTGATGGGAACAATATAAAGATGGACTCGAGGTGACTTAAGGACAGTGATGGAGGATTTTAGTAACTTTGGAAGTTGTGAGGTACATTAACGGCACATCACTACTATAGATGTTAGCATATTATAATTGTGTTGCCTAAATTAAAATAAAAATATTACATACAAATGGAAAACTTTAGCTATCAATAAATACTATAAAAGTTATATGCATATTTATTTTACTTAAATAGCTATATGCAAACTATTTGTGGTGAAACAGTATTTTATTATTTATAAAGCTTGTGTTTTTATAATATATCATTTTAACATATCTACTAAGTATTTTATAAAAAGATTTATTTTGGGGACCAGAGCGATGGCAAAGTGGTAGGGTGTTTGCCTTGCATGCAACTGAACTAGAACACACTGTGGTTTAATCCCCTGATGCCCCATATGGTCCCCAAGCCAGGAGCAATTTTTGAGCACAGAGCCAGGAGTAACCCCTGAGTGTCACCAGATGTGCCCCCCCAAAAGAGAGATTATTTCTATTGAATAATATTACTATATGATTAGAGATAATTATCGGCTATTCTATGACTCATAACTATTTCAATAATTAAGGGATTAATAAGTTCTATCTGCAATTTCTTTTCTGATAATTTCTGTAGAGATTTCCAAATATAGACCATCTTTACTTTTCATGTCTGTTTATTTTACTTTCATTTTGTATTACACCAAATATAAAATTTGATTATATTTTGTGTAGATGGAAGTTGCTTTTGATTAACATATGAAAACAATTTATAAGTTCATTGAACTTATTGGATTGTTCAACATTTACTCTAATTAAATTCCTAATTTCTGTTCCTTTATTCTATTTATATGATCACATGTTCAGACAGCCTTTTCATAAAAACTTGAGAAGAAAATGATGAATTAGAATGAGAAACATACTCTCATATAAGCAGAAACACTTTACTTGTATATTTAAGAGAACATGATGTTTAAACTAAAGTAAGTACAATGGAAATTGATAGCACTTCATTAACTAATCTAAAAATAACTAGGATTGTCTTTATTTATTGGGCAATGTGGCCCACAAGAGTCATATACATTTTCTCCTGAGTATTTAAGTATGTAATAATTAAATTTTAGAAATGGCACTCAAATTCATTTCTATTGCTGACACTATGTCTGGAAATTAAGATTGCTACCGAGGGAACTCTTACAATGCAACATCACTAAACCATTATGCCAAAAAGTATTAAGACTGAGCTAATTTTAGATAGCTTTACTAAAGATGAAAATGAAAATCCTCAATTGATGATATGGATATTTTTGCAAACATTTATGAATTTCATGGTTTTTAATGTCAAAAATAATCTAGATAATTCTACAGTCCTTTGGAGAATTCTTATAAAGTTTTAAGAGCAAAAGATAATATGTGTGAGAACATTTTCAACATTATAAATTATCATTTCCTTAGATGCTTTTCTCAAAGAGCTAAAACAGAATTGATTACAAATGATCTCATGTTTATAAATATGTTAATATATGTAAACATATTCTCTCTATATACATATTTATATTTTCTTTTGCTATGAGTGTATACTGCTAAGTTTAACTGTATTTGTATAGGCCTCTACAGGAAATCTGCTAAAATAATTCCTAGTAAATATTAATGGTGTATATTTTATGTAACAATAATAGTGTTTTAAATTTGAATATGCAAATAGTTTAAAACATGTCGATTACTCAATTACTATCTTGTCAGCAGCTTATTGTCAAATGATTTATGTACTATGTGCCTAGCTCTGTCATGAGAATTTTTAATATCAATTGATTTTGTTCTCTCAGTAGTTAATCCTACACACTGACTTTATTTTATTGAGAAAATTGATAGACTTAGTCATTCAGTACTTTGCTCAGGTTACCAGGGTAGGTCAACTACAGAACCTGGTTTTCATCCTAGGCATTGCAGTTTCAGAGCCAACACTCATTTCTAGGCATATTTGATCATGGCCCATATAGGGTATAAGGAATGTTGCTTATTTTACTGTGTAGTGCAAAAGACTTGAAGTTGAGGTCTACACTTATGGAGAAGCAACAGAAATAGAGTTTGCTTTCAAATACTGATTGACTGACTTGGGACAACTCTGGTGATACTCAGGACTACTTGAAGCTACTTGCATAGGGTCATTCCGGCTGCTGCTGCAGTTCTATTTTCTGGAATGAACTCAGGGCCATCTCTCTGGTCCAAGAAACTGGGGCTTAACATTGATAGTTTTCTTTTTTTTTTTTTTAGGTTTTTTGGGTCACACCCAGCGGTGCTCAGGGGTTACTCCTGGCTCCATGCTCAGAAATTGCTCCTGGCAGGCACGGGGGACCATATGGGGCACTGGGATTCGAACCGATGACCTTTTGCATGAAAGGCAAGCGCCTTACCTCCATGCTATCTCCCGGGCCCCGATAGTTTTCAATATTAGCTACATATCTGAAACAATTACTTTTCTTTTCTAAAACTCAGATTCCGCACCTATATGTGGAACTCATAATATAGCTTTAATTACATTTGTTAGATTCAAGTAACGTTAATAGTATGTGTAAAATGCCTAGAAAAGTATACATAGGTCAATAAATGTAATAAATGCAACAGAGTGTTTAAATAAATTGATTCACTTGAAAAGTCAACATCAATATATTTCATCTTTTTATCTAAATACTTTATTTAATATTCATAAGAACAATATATATAAGAGCAACATATGTTGGGCTGGAGCAGTGGCACAGCAGTAGGGCGTTTGCCTTGCACGCAGCTGACCTAGGACGGACTTTGTTTCGATCTTCTGGTATCCCATAAAGTCTCCTGAGCCAGGAGTGATTTCAAAGCTCATAGCCGGAGTAACCCAGAAGAATCACTATGTGTGGCACAAAAGCCAAAAAAAAAAAAAAAAAAAAGACATATGGCATAAACTACTCTTATAGCTTGCATTCCAACTATAGGAGAAAATAAACTTAGAAATTCCATGGCACTAATATAATTTTAATAAATAAATATGAATTTAACCATTAGAGGTCTTAAGTGAATATTTTGTCTTTTGAAGAATACGATTCACACCTTTAAATCCACAAGCTGATCATCTTGTTAATATATGTGTATATAAATATTTATTATGAACAAAGTGAATTATGAACTTTTCACAGTAATATTTAAGGTATATAGTGACAATAAATAAGGGGCATTCCCACCACCAGTGTTGTCCTCCCTTCACCCCATTCTAGAATGCATCCTATATCTCTCTTCTTTGCTTCCTGGACTGATAGTGTAACTGGCCCTCTCTGTGTATAGCTTGTTGTAGATTGACTATCAATTCTGTTATTGTTGACTTTCGTTTGGTGTTTAAGTCTGATGATTTTTTTTTGTTTTTTTGGGGGGTCATACCCGGAAGTGCTCAGGGGTTACTCCTGGCTCCATGCTCAGAAATTGGTCCTGGCAGGTACGGGAGACCATATGGGGCACTGGGATTCGAACCGATGACCTTTTGCATGAAAAGCAAACGCCTTACCTCCATGCTATCTCCCAGACCCAAGTCTGATGAGTTTTTATTTCTACTCAATATTCATAAGACCATTTGTTCCTGGTACCATTCATGTTTCCCCCTTCATTTATCAATTTATGAGACAAAACAAGATGATTTAAGTTACGTGGTTCTGTTTAAAAAAAAGAAAAGAAAAAAGAAAGTAAATTAATGAAGGAAGGAATGAAGAAAAAAAAGAAAGAAAGCAAGAAGGAAAGAAAGAAAAGTAAAATAAAAGAAAGAAAGAAAGAAAGAAAGAAAGAAGAGAGAAAGAAAGAAAGAAAGGAAGGAAGGAGGGAAGGAAGGAAGGAAGGAAGTAAAAAAGAAAGGCAGGAAGGAAGAAAAAGAAAGAAGGAAGGAAGAAAAAGAAAGGAAGGAAGGAAGGAAAGAAGGAAGAAAGGAAAAAAGTAAGAGAAAGAAAGAAGAAAGAAAGGAAAGAAGGAAAGAAAGAAAGAAAGAAAGAAAGAAAGAAAGAAAGAAAGA
>PVKC010049652.1:0-10676 GCA_004027635.1 Crocidura indochinensis
AGTGGCCCCTTCTCGCAGCACACATGGAAATTCCTTCCAAACCCGTTGAATGCTTGCAAGACAGGGGGCCAGGAGATGGTGCAGGCTCTGATGCAGGAGTCCCAGGTGTGACCCAGAAACCCCTGGTGCCTGAGCACTGCTAGATGTGGCACCGTGACCCCGCAGTCCCTCCCAGTAAAGCCTCAATAAAGTTAAGCAACAAAGGGCTGCTGAGGACAGAGAGAAGGAACCAGCTCCCTGCTGGCAGGAAAGGGGTCTGGTGCCTCAGAAACAGGCTGGCATCTCCTTGGGGAAAAAAGAGGGGTGTGTGCGCCAGGGTGCTCTTCCGGGCACTCCCTGAAGGGTTTGGGAACACCCACCTGGAAAGACACCAAATCTGCCATGCAACTGTCTCGCCAGATTTGATGCCAAATGTTTTCTGAGGAAAAAAAAATGGGGTGAGTCCTGCCGGGAGTGATCCCTGGGCACAGAGCCAGGAGTAAGGCCTGAGCACCACCAGGTGTGGCCAAAAACAGATTTAAAAATGGGGTGTGACCAATCTGTGGAGCCTATTTAAAAACTATGCCCATGAAAATGTGTGCAGGACGATACTGTGGTGGACTGCAGACCCTGTACCTCTGCGGCCGAGTGCGGACAGTAGGGAGGGTGGGCAGGAGGTGCACCATAGGCACTGCGTGGCTGTGTATCCTCTGCAGCGACAAGATAAGCCTAGGCCAAAGTGGTCGGCAACCTGCGGCTTGCGAGCCACAGGTGGCTCTCTACACTTAGAATTTGGCTCTTCTTCGTACCGGGCGGCCGCTCCAGGAGTCAGGACTCTGCTCCTAGCCTCTGTCAGTGCGCGCCCTGTGTGGCTCTCAAAATAAATTTCAATCGTGGTTTTGGCGAGATTTGGCTCAGTTGGAAAAAAAGGCTGCCGACCACTGGTAGGGCGAACTCACTCCGTCGTTGCAGAGTGAGGGGAGGAGAAGGGAGAGGCAGAAGCGCACCAAAGTACCCGCTGTCGTCCAGGGAGGAGCCCACGTCTCCTGCTGCCAAGATTGTGCTCGGCCTGGCCGGTTCGCCCTGTGCCCAGTGCTGTGAGTGGGGTGCAGTGTGGTCTGGCTCTCACCTGGGGAACGGTGCTCTGTGAGCTGCCTGCAGATCCGGCCAAGGACAGTAACTCTTTCATCGTCATCCTCAGCAGCTTCATTTTGCCTTTCTTAGGTTCCGATGCCAACAGCGCCTTTGGAGAGACGAGTGGGAACAAACTGTTGGGACTGAATGGGCTGAGCCCCCTACTGGGACTCCCTCATGCTATGTTTCTGGGACCCTCACGAAAGGGGAGAGACAATGAACAAGGCAGTTCAACAACAAATGTAGCCAACAGGAAGATTCTCTTTTCTTGGAAACCAAATCCCTGGCTTTGGCTATCCCTGCTGAGGGTTTTGAAACTCCCTGGGGCTGATCTCTGCAGAGCAGAGCAATCTCCTTGGACTCCATGGGGCAGTAAACACAGAGCTCTCGCCAACGTGAGGGCCTGCCTGAACCGAGCACTGCCCCTGGGCCCTGGGTGGCCTCATTCCTCGGCAGGGGCTCTCTTTCAGCCCTCTCCAGACAGGAAAAATGGCGAGTGTGAACATGTGCCCCAGGATCAGGATACCCCCCTGTGGTTCACAGCCCTGGAGGTGAGACGTTCTAAACAGGTGGAAGGGCCAGCCCTGGTGGTCTAGGCAGTTATTGGGTCCTGAGAGTGAGGAGGTCAAGCTAGGTGGCGTCTGTAGAAAAGTGCTCACCGGCCAGCAGAGGAACACACGCCAGCTGTTGGCAGGGAAACAGAGCTCTAGCGCCTGCTCAGGCGTGTGTGTGGCCTGTTACCTCATGTTGACACCATGCCCGCAGGCCTGACTGCCCACTGCAGGAATGACTGAAAGACTCAGCCAGGTGACTGCGCTAGTGTCGAGCTGTCAATGAAACTGGTCGTCCAGGGCCTAACAGTCCTGAGGGTGTGGACAGGAGATACAAATCAGACCAGTTTCTTCAAGTCGGGGAAAAAACAAGAGGGTCACCATATGCACTTCCCGTGGGCCTGGGCACACGTGCACTTCCTGTGTGGGCTCATGTACATTTCCAGTGGGGGGGCACATGTGCACTTCTAGGGGAGAGGGACATGTGTACTTCCTGTGCGAGCCTACGTCCACTTCCTGTGTAGGCTCATGTCCACTTCCTGTGGGGGCACATGTGTACTTCTGGGAAGGAGGAATATGTGCACTTCCTATGGGCTCATGTGCACTGCAGGGGGAGGCACACGTGTATTTCCTGGGGAAAGCACATGTACTTTCTGTGGTGACACCATGTGCCCATCCTTGTGGGGACTTGTGGGAGATGAAAAGTGCCACAGTGGGGTCTGCTACTTAGTTCTCAGATGGAACCTGACCCCCGTGCGCACACTCCTAGTGGGCCTCCCCCCATGTCTGTTCCAAGAACACGCTTCCTGACACGCCTCACAGGCCGACAGGTGGTCACGCCTCCCGATGCATGCAACCCTTCCATTTTGGGGATGAGGGAGCACAGAGCGATGCAGACATACCTGAATGTAGAACGGGATGCCTGCGCTGCGCCTGGTGGCACAGAGTTTAGATGACGGGTCACTGCTCTTGATTTCCTCCAAGACATTCCATAGCCACTGTTCTGGGAGCTTCTGAAGATTCACATTAGGACATCTGAAAGGCATGGGGTGGGGGAGGTGTGCAAACACTTGGGGTCACCAGCACTAGCACATGCCCAGGCATCGGGAGGGAGAGCAGGGAACAGCATTTTATTTATTTTGCATGTGGAGTCCAAGAGTTTGAAGTTCCTAGAAAATGCCCTTTTCCCAGAAGCCAGTGTCTTATTTGCAGAAAACAAACCCTGAAGATTAATCAAGCTCTAAACGACATCATTTCCTGATGCACGGTTGCTATTTGGAGACATTCTCTCTGAGCCACATGCTGAGCCACGGACAGATGTGCCAACCAAAAACCAATCTGAACCCCAAGACCCAAGAAGACAAATGTCAGAAGGGGATGCACAAAGGCACCAGATCTGCCCGGATCCCAGGGAATGTTTCACAGACGGTGCCAATGGCACTGGCCCTAAGACCGAGGATGATTTTCTGGGACCAACAAACTGTGCAAAGCGACGGGGACCGGACAGCATGTCCTGGAGCTTTCTGCACGGGATAAGAGAAAAGTGCAGAAACGGAAACGATGTCATCAGGCACGGAGGCTCCATATTTTTTCTGCCCTACTGCTTGGCAAGTGGGTGGGAATTCCCACGTGTTCATGTGGACTCACACACTTTCATGTGTCTGAGACTGGTGCGTCATGTTGTCATAGTGAGACACAGAGTTGCTGAATTTTTTCATAATAAAAATGACCCACATGGGGGTTGGAGAGATGGCATGGAGGTAGGGCGTTTGCCTTGCATGCAGAAGGACGGTGGTTCGAGTCCTGGCATCCCATATGGTCCCCGAATCTGCTAGGAGCGATTTCTGAGTGCAGAGTCAGGAGTAACCCGAGTGACGCTGGGTGTGACCACCCCCTCAAAAAAAAAAAAAAAAAAAAAAAAGACCCCACATGTCTACACTGAAAAGGCTGGTTCTGCCCCTTGCTTATACGGTCCTGCCAGCTATTCCCTGCTATTCCGGAGCAGAGACTCGAACTCCAAATTGCAGCTTAGAGCTCGTGACTTGGGGACTGGCCCTTGATCGGGGGTTCATTCATTCCACTGAGGGAGCAGGAAAGTCTCTCGGCTGATTCCGGAACTGTGCTCCACAGAAGAAAGGAAATGCACCAGTGGAGTGTTTTGAGGTGTGGCCCCTATGGGGCTGTGCCAGCAGAGAACACAATTAGGGGACAGTCCCTGGCTCCTTCTGGCCCTGTGAAGCCCACCAGGCCTGCCCACTATCCTCGGTGGTCAGTGATGGGGTCCTGGTGCTGCTGCCCACCCTCTGTTCTAAATAGGAACATGCTTGACTAAGAAACGAAATATCTGAGTATCTCGTTTAGACCCAACTGGAATCAGTCTTCGGGTCAGACCCACCACAGCACAGGCGACAGCCAAGTTCCCGGGGTCATCTCCCCACAATCACATGAAAGGACCTTCACTGCTGGCATTGAGAGCCTCTTCTCTAAGGGACAGTCTGGGGAAATGCTCCAGGGAAGTGCTCAATCATGTCTTAGTAAGTAAGTTAATAGATAATATGTCCCCAAACATACGAGCTGGCACCTCATACAAAGACTCTATATTCTTTTTCTTTTTTTGGTTTTTGGGTCACACCCGCCAGCACTCAAGTTACTCCTGGCTCTACGCTCAGAAATCGTACCTGTCAGGCTCGGGGGACCATATGGGATGCTGGGATTCAAACCACCGACATTCTGCATGCTATTTCTCTGGCCCTGGTTCTCTATATTCTTTTTTTGTTTTTGGGCTACACACAGTGGTGCTCAAGGGTTACTCCTGGCTATTCGCTCAGAAGTCGCTCCTGGCAGGCACGGGGGACCATATGGGGAACCGGGGGATCGAACCGCGGTCTGTCCTAGGCTAGCGCAGGCAAGGCAGGCACCTTACCTCCAGCGCCACCGTCCGGCCCCCCCCCCTTTTTTTGTGGAGGGGGGGGGCGGTCACACCTGGCAGTGCTCAGGCTCCATGTTTTTATTCCTGGCTCTGTGTTCAGAAATCGCTCTTGGCAGGCTCAGGGGACCAAATGGGATGCCAAGGATTGAACCCAGGTTGGCTGCGTGCAAGGCAAGTGCCCTGTCTGCTGTGCCCCAACAAGTTATTTTTTTGGCTTTTTGGGCCACACTGGGCAGCACTCAGGGGTTACTCCTGGCTCTGCACTCAGAAATCGCTCCTGGCAGGCTCGGGAAACCATAGGGGATACAAGGAATCAAACCCAGGTCCGTCCCAGGTTCCACCCACCCTCCCCCCCCAAAAAAAAAAGAGAGAGAGAGAGAAATATATTCAGTGGGCCACTTGCATTTACTACAGTGCACATCTGCTAATGACAGGGCCAAAGCAAAGGAGAAGATCCCCGTCAACAATGTCAAGTCCAAATGCCCCGTTTGGCCTTTTTTGTTTGTTTGTTTGTTTTTTTGGGTCACACCCGGCAGTGCTCAGGGGACAATATGGGATGCAGGGATTTGAACCACCATCCTTCTGCATGAAAGGCAAATGTCCTACTTCCATGCTATCTCTCTGGCCCACATGTGCAGTTTTTTTTTAATAATATTTATTTATTTATTTATTTATTTTGGGATCACACCCGGCAGTGCTCAGGGGTTACTCCTGGCTCCACATTCAGAAGTCGCTCCTAGCAGGCGCGGGGAACCATATGGGATGTCGGGATTCGAACCACAGTCCTTCTGCATGACAGGCAAACATCCTACCTCCATGCTATCTCTCCTGCCCCCGTTTGGCCTTCTGTCGACCACCCTCTGCATCAGTGTTCCAGCTTTACCTGCCCAGGATCTCCGTGAGTTTGACGAAGCCAGTGTAAGCCAGTTCAAAGGCTCCTCTGTGTCTGGACTGCAGAAGACGCTGCTTAAAGTACTCCCCAATTTCCTTGACCTGGAAACACAAAGAGAAGAAATGCTCAAGGGAGGCTCCTTCCTTTCGAACCCGAGACCACATATTCATCCACGTAGAATTCACATGGAACAGGGCAAGTCTTCCTAATACTATAAAACAGGGGTCTCAAACTTAATTTACCTGGAGGCTGTAGGAAGCAAAATAGGGTGATCTTTGAATGCAAAGTTAGTAGTAAGCCTTGAACATTGGGTGTGTGTGTGTGTGTGTGACCTAAACAACTAAAACAAAACAAAACAAGAAAGATTCCTCTAGGGCAGGGCCACAAAATGTTGTACGGAGGGCCGCAAATGGCCCACAGGCCTCGAGTTTGAGACCCCTGCTATAAAAGCATTCAGGAGCCAAACAATAGTTCAGCCTTGCACATGGCCGACCTCGGCTACCTCACTGGCACCCAACAAGGGGCCAAGCACACCTTAGGAGGTGCTCTAAGAAAATGCCTAGTATTTGGTGAGGACAGCTGTGTGACAGTGGGGTTGGGCAGAGATGGGGAAAGTTGGCCACACCCAGTGGTGCTCAGGGCTGGCTCTGGCTCAGGGATCACTCCTGGCCCAGATGACCCCGTCTCTGGGGTGCTGTTTGCAAGATGCCTCCCAACCAACATTCTTTTTCTTTCTTTCTTTTTGGGTCACACCTGGTGGCAATCAGGGGTTACTCCTGGTTCTGTGCTGAGAAATCGCTCCTGGCAGGCTCTAAGGACCATATGGGATGCCGGGGATGAAACCTGTGTGTCCTGGGTCAGCTGCATGCAAGCCAAACACCCTACTGATGTGCTATCACTCCAGTCCTCCCACCAACATTCTAACACTTTGGGGTTGTGGCGGTGTTGTCAGAGTCAAAGAGGCTTCCACAGAAAGCTTCCAGCTCTCTCTCAGCAATAATCACACAGAACAGGTTCAGTGAATGTCTTAAAACACCATCGAACATGCTACAAACACAAGGTGTCTGAACTTGTCCTTGAGAGAAACAGTCAGGAGCGGGGACTGGGCATGTTTACTGGGAGCACGGCAGGGAAGCTGCTGGCCACGAGGTGGTGGCAGGATGGACCTGGGGACATGAGGACATGAGGCCAGGCAACACTCCCTCAGGTAGGCCAGGCCTGAATGAGTGAGGAAGAGCAACATCTTGTGGCCATGGCCTAGTCACTCGCACCCCAGATCCAGTCAGCATGAACAGGGCTAGGATGTGCGGACTGACATGCAAGGACATTAGGGGCGACTGACCTTTGTCGGCAAAAGGCGAAAGATAAAAGTAGAGGGGCCAGTGGCATAGTACAATAGGGAGGGCCTTTGCCTTGCATGAACCGGCCCAGGTTCAGTCTCTGGCATCTCATATGGTACCGGAGCACTCCAGAGTAAGCCCTGAATGCAGAGCCAGGAGTGACTCCTGAAAACTGCTGGGTATGGCCCAAAACCAAACCAAACAAAATCGACCAGAAAGTAGGTTTGGAGCCACAGTCCAGCAGAGAGTGCCTTTGCCTTGAATGTGGTCGACCTGGGGTTTATTCCCAAGCACTGTCAGGAATGATTTCTGAGCAGAGCCACAAGTAACCTCTGAGGCCTACCAGGTGTGTTACCGAAGGCAAACAAATAAATAATAAACATGGAAGTTTTCCATGTTCTGGAAAATCTGGGGAGTGGTCTCATGGGAGCATGGAAAGGAAAAGGAGCTGGAGGGATCCCTGATGAAATGCTCGAGGCAAACCGACGCCTGCTGCACCCTGAGTCCCCATGTCCCTACAGTTGTGATGGTGGCCCCGACCCTACCGAAGCCCTGACCAGACCCTGTGTATGCCAGGCTGACATCTGTCAGGTGAACACACTGAGCAAGCGGGATGGGGGTCCCTGGCCTGGGCATCCTACCTGCTCCTCTGTCAGCAACCCGTCAGGAGTCTCTGGCCGGGGTGGCGCCGTTAGGAGCTGGCACAAGGTGCCCAGCAGCAGGGCCACCTCCTTCATGCTCCTCCAGCAGCAGACCAGCACCATCTGCGCCGTCACATCGCATGCACGCCCGGCCCTGTCCACGTCCTCACCCCCATTTTCATCCTGGCCTGCAAAGAGACAGCTTTGTGGCTGGGCTGCCTCGGCCTGCACCCCCCAGGACTTCCCTTCCCAGGAACCTGCATCAGTTCTCAGGTACCCATGCTGGGTCTGCTCAGAGCAAGGCACTGGGAGCAGCCTCTAACACAGCACCGACTCCTACTCAGGCCCGGCCTTTTTGACAGGTGGTGCAGCTGTCAGGCCGCCCCACCACAGCATCCATCGTGCACTGTCCCTTGGAAAAGGCCAGGAAAAGGGCCCCAAGGGCTGAGAAAGGTCAAGAAAATGCGTGCTCCTTCACATGAATAGACCCCTACAGCTGACAAGCCGGGGCATTTGGACTTTCAAGGGTTTTTTTGGAGGGTATTTTCAAGCCTCACCTGGCAGTGCTCAGGACTCACTCTGGCTCTGTGCTAAGGGATCATTCCTTGTGGGGCTCAGGGACCATGTGGGGGTGCCAAGGATTGAACCTAGGTTGGCCACGTACAAAGGCCAGCACCCTGATGTATTAGCCTTCCAGCCCCACTTGTTTTAGGGCCATTCTAGCACTTTTTTTTTTTTTATCTCCATGCAGGATAAGCTATTGAGTGTCATTAGGAAAATAGTTATCACAGTCATCCTGTTTACGTTTCCAGACCTTCGATCAATGCTTCCACACATAAACCCAGAACAGGTCTAACTGGGATGGTGGGGGACTGCGGGAACTGTAGGACAACTGTAGGAGTTGTCTGTTGCAGTTCGTATTATCTCTGCACCGTCTGAAAATAACACCAGTAAGTGCATTTTTAAAACCCGGAAATTTCAGTGACTCAAAATCGCCACCTAGTGTACGATGTCACCAACTGCTTCTGAGGTCTGAGGTCTGAGGAAGAAGCCCAGCTCACTGAGCAGAGTGGGTGGTTCCTGGGCTGACCAGGGAGGAGACAAGAGCCCAGGCAGGGGGAGAAGCAACGGGGAATAGGTCCAGACCTCAGGACCAGTGTGGCTGGCAGCCCTCTGCTGAGTGTTTCAAACTAGCTCCCCCAAACCGCTTTGTTCTTTCTAGAATGTGCCACTCCCCTCCGCAGCCCTGAATCACGGCGAAGTTTGGCAGCTCTGACCACGAGCTGCATGAGGGTTCCTGGACGCTGCTACCTTTGCCTCCCGCAGGAACCTCGGGGCTCGGCAGGTTGGCGCCCAGGGACCCCAGATCCAAGGCACTGGGGCCCTGCAGGATTGTGGCTTCCTTGAAGTACAAGTTAGTGTCTCGGGGCTGAATCTCATCCAGAATCACCTGCAAGCGGCTGGCGGACTCTGTGGAGAGACCAGTGCGCCCAGGTCCGGTGACAGCTCAGAGGCAGTGGGACCTGCTTGGGAGGGCGGAGGCAGCAGGAGTGCCTCCCCACATGGGTCAAGGGTCATGGGGGTTGGGTTGAGGAGGTAAGGACTGGAGGCACTGACCTGGGTCCGTGTCCATAGGGATAAGGCCTTCTGGGGAGGAGCTCTGCACCACGGGGGCCACCACAGCGGACAGCCTGTAGGCAGTGGCAAGGAGCCTGCGCACCATAGTTCTCCACTCGCTCACGAGCTGCAGCTCCCTGCACCGGGCATGGGAGGGGAGTCAGGATGGAGCCCAGCTAGATGCTCGTGGGTAGCCCTCGGGGGGCTGCCGGGACGAGGTGGCAAGACGGACACGGCACTCACCGCAACGGCAGTGCTCTGAGGATGGCGGTAAGGCAGTGCACACGGCCGTACAGCGGGCTCGAAGCGGCTGCCTGCAGCAGGGAGTGCTCAGCTGGGCCTAGGTCCTCCTCCAGGAGTTGCAGCAGGCACTGGAGCACTAGAGAGCAGATCATCGAGGCAGTGTGAACTCCAGGGAGGGAGGTCCCAGCTCCCACGGCCCTGCGTACTCCTGCCTTTGTTTCTTGGGGGTCCCAGAGCTCAGGGAGCCACAGGCCGATCCTGGCAACACTCCATTGGCTGGGCCAACTGTTACATGCACACACAACTGTGGGCCTGGCAGGATCAGGATCCACACGGAGTCTTCCAGGACACAGCCCGGGGGACCCATGTGGACCTCTGCTGGAGACAAGGTCTCTGAGCACACCTCCTGCCCCTCCCCACCTGGACTATCCCGGCTATCTGGGGGAGCAGATACGAACCCCGCAGGGAGTTCCACTCCAACAGGGCTGTGGGGGCAGCTGGTGGGGTATCCGTGCAGGAAGGCAGATGGGGTGGCAGGAGGTCACGTCCGATGAGGAAGTGCAGCATGTAGGCGGCCGTGACACAGTCGTAGGGTTTGGTGCTGGTGCTGAGTTCCACGGCTGCCTGGAACAAGACTGGTGGCTGCTCTGGGCCCTAGAGAGACAGATGCAGAGCTGGGAGGGGGCACCGCCTTCGGAGCACTACCGTGACAAGAGGATGACACAGAATACACAATCTTCTGTCCTTCCTCCCTGGAGCCTGGGAAATCAAGAGCTGTCAGAGGTCCTTGAGTTCTACAGCCAGCTCCGCTGAGCACCAAAGACCAGGCCTTCCCCCAGGCCCGACATCTCCTCTGTCCTGCCCTGACGCAGGGAACAAGGACGGTCATCCCACAGAAGTCCCGGACCTGGGGCCGTTCTCAAGCAGCTGTGCATGTGCACCCTCGTGAAGGCAGATCAAGCACAGCACCTGTACAACACATGTAATGTGTGTCTGCTGTCTCCATCCGAGTCTGGGTGACCCCTGGTGGTCCTCAGGTACTACTACCAACTTGGGCCTCAGGTCGCTCCCTGCGGGCACTGCAGGTGCCAGGGACGAGCCCAAGCCTGCACTCAGCAGGGTTCAAAGCTTCGGGGTTCCCTGACAAGTCCACAGCTTTGAACATGGGGACTCAGTGACAGAATTCGATTAGGGCTGAGGCAGCGATGCATCCAGGGAGCACCCAACATTTCCTGCACACACATGCATATGTGTGCTCACACACACCCAGGCCCATGTCCTGCAGCTGACACCCCAGCAGATCCAGACCTCAGGAGACCGAGGCTCTGGCCAGGACAGTGAATGACTGGT
>PVKC010049653.1:0-10693 GCA_004027635.1 Crocidura indochinensis
TACACCGGTGATGCTCAGGGGTTACTACTGGCTATGCACTCAGAAATTACTCCTGGCTTGGAGGACCATATGGGATGCCGGGGGAACAAACCGCTCTCTGTCTCATCTGGCCCCATTAGTAACTTGAGTATGAGAATAAGGAATAAGGTTAAGTCTTCCAGATGGTCCTCGACAAAATGTGATTTACCTCTTTGTAGTTAACATGCAATCTAAATGGAAATATTATAAGACAATACCAATATTCTGTAACTCATCAACCATTCATCAAGAATGCACATACGATTCCTGTCTGCATATGCAACAGTCCTGTCTGCATATATAACAATGGATGCAAAAGTCAATTAATTTTAGTGACCATTCCATGTGAATTTATTCATTGAAACTCTAGCAATATTCTCATTTATATTATTTTTTAATTATTTCAATAAAATAATACTCAGATTCCCCTTTCATTTATTATATTATTACCCATTCTACTAATGTGTATATATACATACATATATATAAATATGTATATATGTGGGAAGGGTGTTCAAGGGTCACTTTAGGACAAGTTAAATGAAACACTGACTAGACAGGCACATAGAGATATCACATGGCAGTTAAATATGAGAGTCTGGCATACAGGAAAGAACTACAGGCTAGAGATATATCAGTAAATTCTTGCCTTGCATGCTGTTGCAGTGCCTTGTGTTCCAAACCATGTATACAGAGAAAAATCCAGGAACCATTGATATGCAGTGATATTAAAAACTCGAGACTGGATATCTCTATATTGGCCTTTTCTGTGTAATATAGTATCTCAAAGACTAAATAGAAATTTCTAGAGAAAGGAAGGAAAACCATGGTCTAAAAAAACAAGTGAGAGGAAGGAGGAACAAATGAGTTTAATGTTCCTAACAGTTATTTTCTTTTTTCCCCTCAAAAATTTTTTTTTTTTTTGGCTTTTGGGCCACACCTGGCGGTGCTCAGGGGTTACTCCTGTCTATCTGTTCAGAAATAGCTCCTGGCAGGGCTGGGCGGTGGCGCTGGAGGTAAGGTGCCTGCCTTGCCTGCGCTAGCCTAGAAGGGACCATGATTCGATCCCCCTGTTTCCCATATGGTCCCCCAAGCCAGGAGCGACTTCTGAGCGCATAGCCAGGAGTAACCCCCTGAGCGTCACCGGGAGTGGCCCAAAAACCAAAAAAAAAAAAAAAAAAAAAAAAAAAAAAAAAAAAAAAAAAAAAAAGCTCCTGGGAGGCACGGAGGACCATATGGGATGCTGGGATTCGAACCAATCACCTTAGGTCCTGGATCAGCTGCTTGCAAGGCAAACGCTGCTGTGCTATCTCCCCGGACCTTCCCCTCAAATTTTTGATAATAAAAACTTGGTGGGGTCAGAGCGCTAGCACAGATGTGGGGTGTTTGCCTTGCACGCAACTGACCCAGGATGGACTTCGGTTCAATCCCGGCGTCTCATATGGTTCCCTAAGCCAGCAACCATTTCTGAGCACATAGCCAGGAGTAACCCCTGCGCATCACTGGGTATGACCCCAAAACCAAAAAGAACAAAATAAAAAACAAAATACTTGATACCTTTTAGCAATGTTTACAAATTAAAATTAGTATATAAGTGTTTGTTCAAAGTAGTGATGGAGAGATAAGCGCTATAGCACAGCAGTTAGGGTGCTTTCTTTTGCATATGGCTGTCCCAGATTCAATCCATGGAATCCCATATGTTCCCCAAATACCCCATCGACTGGTTCCTGAGAGCATAGTCGGGAGTAACTATTGAGTACTGCTTAGTGTGGTCCCCAAACAAAAACAAACAAACAAACAAATATGATAATGGTAAGCAATATTGTTACTGTTTGCTTAAATCAACTGGAAAAAATTAATAAAAGATATTCTAAAAATAAAGATGGATTTACCTGTTCCTGGATGTTTAGAAATTAAAGCTTTAGCCAACACTGTGCCTAGTAGCTTTGAAACTGAAATCCGAACATCATAATTAGAACCTTCAAAGGACTTAAAACATAATGTAGCCACACTGTCCAAGTCTGTACTCCACATGAAGATGGCCTCATTCTGAAGTTCAAGGAGACACTATTCAATTGAAAAACAAACAAAATCACTAATGAAAAGTAAATTATCTGTTGAATCAGATTTATACAAGCTACAGAAACTATCAAGATCTAACAAAATAATACAAATCCAAGTCTGAATAACTTTAATCTACATAAAGTAATTTACCCACAAAGATAGGAAATAGAATACACTTCTAACTCAGTACACCAGGAAAAATTTATTTATAAAAAATCTCTTGGTAAGAATAATTACAACAAAAAACAAAGTTTACTGTATTATAGTAATTGTTTTGATGAGGAAGGGTGGGGAGATTCCAAGCAGTGTGCAGAGATCCTGAGTTCATACTTAGTAATTCTTGGTCAACCAGGCCAGGGGTTTAATGCTAGGACCCAAGGATAAAAATGCTGTCTGGGCTCAGTAATGGTGGAAATTTGGGATTTCCTGCTATAACCTACAATGCTCGGAGCACCATGTGGTGTCAGGGATTGCACTGGGGTCAACTGCATGCAAGGCAAATGTCGTTAACTCCTGTACTATCTCTTCAGACTCTAGTTAGCTATGTTATGACATGCTCAAGAGCCAAAAGAAAGAGTGGTTAGTGCATTTACCTAGTATGTATCCAACTCCCAATTTCATTTCTACCACTACATAATCCCCAGAACATTATCTAGTACAACAGAAGAGGTCTCTAGGACTGATAGAGTAGCTCAGGTAATCTCCAGAATCACAAGATCCAAGCTACACAGTATGGTTGGGCCCTTGTGTTTAACCTCCACCTTGCTGAATAGGCTTGGAATCCTCTGACTTTCTACACATTATTTGGAAGGTCCCCCAGATTAAAGAAAAAAGAGGTCACAATTTACAACAAAGTATCAAGGGGGCTAGAGAGAAGATGTTTGCCTTGACACATCCAACTTGGGTTCAATTTCTGACACCTGGCCTAAATGGTCTCTCCAAGTTCCAACAGGAGTGATCCCTAAGTGTAGAGCCAGAAGTAAGTCCTGCACACAACCCAATGTGGCCCCAAACAAATTTAAAGCTGTAAATTTAAAAATACAAAAAAAAAGAAAGAAAAATATAAACAAACTTACAATAACATAATAGTTAACATGTAATCTTAATTTTATACAATACAAACAGAAAGCACAATAGGGTGGGATGAATACTTAGTCTGAAAACTTGGAATTTGGACCCTCCATCAGGGGTTTCAAACTCAATTTACCTGCGGGCTGCAGGAGGCAAAGTTGGGTGATCATTGAGTGCAAAGTCAGCAGTAAGCCTTGAACATTGGGGGGTGTGACCCAAACAACTAAAACAAAACAGAATAAAAAAAGATTCCTCTAGGGCAGGGCCACAAAATGTTGTATGGAGGCCCGTTTGCGGTGGGCCACGAGTTTGAGACCCCTGTACTAACTATGTATTGTTAACTACCTTTGGCAATTCCCATTGAGTCTTTAGACCTCATTTTCTTTCTTTGTATGTTAAATAAAGTAGCTCTAGCTGAGTACCAAGACTGTATCTAAGATCATATAATTGTTTTTTTAATAAAACTTTATTGATTGGTTTATTTTTGGGCCACACCTGGCAGCACTCAGGGGTACTCCTGACTCTGCACTCAGAAATCGCTTCTGGCAGGCTTGTGGGTAATATATGAGATGCCAGGTATTGAACCAGGCCCCTCCTGGATCGGCCACATGCAAGGCAAATGCCCTACTGCTGTTCTCTCTCTCCAGCCCCAAAATCATATAACTGTTACTGATTATTAGTTGTTATAGGAATAAGCTGCTTTTTGTCATTTCTTTTTTTGTTTTTGGATCATATTTGTTAGTAATCAGGGGATACTCCTGTGTAGTTGTGTTTGGGTGGCCATGCAGTGCCAGGAATTGAATCTGGGCCTCCTGCATGTAAGAATGTGCTTGGCCCATTGAGCTAATTCTCTACTTCATTTAAATTTTCTTTATATTAATATTTAGAAAGTTCACTTATCAGACCATTTCACCTTTGCAGCAGCACAACGAACAGCCATCGATCTATCTGTTAAACAGGTTCTAGCAGCTTTATAAATATCCCTGTGGCAAGGTATAGCAGCAGCTCCCAGTCCATTCAATATATTTTGCAGACTCAGCATAATCTCATAGCGACCTTGAGACTATCAAAAAGAAAAAAAATAGGTAAACAGTTCACTAATTCACTTTATAAAGCACTACTCTAAGCACTGTAATTTCTTTTAAAGACATACAATTACTATAGACATTAACCAAACTATTCTGATATTAAGAAACTTTAAAGAAACTGGTAAAAAGGCTCAAGTAAGTGGTAGAATATGCTTTGCAAGTGCAGACCCTGGCTTTAATCTCTGCACCTCATGCCCCCTAAACAGCACCCTGGGCATAATAATCCTTATGGTCCTCCTAAATATCACAAGGCCACTAGAGTGGTCCCTGATCCACTCTGAGGTATACTCCCTCAGCAATAGGTAAGAGGTAGGGAGATCACTCAAGGCTCATTGTATATTTACAATGTATACGGACCTAGTTCAATCCAGAAAACAGAATGGCCTCACCAAGCCCTAGGGATATAGTCTTAAAGACCCTCAAGCATCAAGTCTGCTCTCAACACTGCTAGGCTTGACTATCTTTGTAGCTGCAGTCCCTGGCACTGAACTATCAGCCCGACTGGCCAAATATCACTAGTAATAGTCCCTATGCCTCCTGAGCACTATTTGGGGGACCCTCCACCCCAAAGTGAAACAAACATTAATGGATGCTATTTTATAAAATAGTTACTAATTTGCAAAGTACTAATTGTGTATATACTTCAATATAATTCAAAATCCAGAGCTAATGTGAAGAAATTTCATGAATTAGCCCAGAACAAGTCTGTATGTTGGTAAACATCTATTAAATTATTGCAATATGAAGTAACAAGGGAAGTACACAAACCTGCCAACTCTGCTTCTAAGTGTAAGTAATAGTGTCTACTTCTTATGTTTTATATACAATCAGTGTCTGATACTGATACACAGTAACTGCTCAACAGACACATAGTTTTTAATATTTCACCATTTACTGACTCAAGAATTTTAACTCAGGGGCCAGAGCGGTGGCATAAGTGGTAGGGTGTTTGCTTTGAATGGCAAACATGGTCCCATATGATCCCATATGGTCCCCCCCTAAGCCAGGAGTAATTTCTGAGCGCATAGCCAGGAGTAACCCCTGAGCGTCATTGGGTATGGCCCAAAATAAAAAAAAAATAATAATTTTAACTTAGAGGTTAAAAGCCTGGATATTCTGGACGAAGAGATATAGTACAATAAGTAAGACTAACTCAGGTCGACATTTGGCATCCAATATTGTCCTCTAAACCCATCACAAGAGTGATTCCTGAGTACAGACCAAAACAACTCCTGAGCACCAATCCCACAAAACAGAAAAGTGTGGGCTTTGGATTTAATACCTGGACTTGAATCTTAGCTCTGACACTTATTAGTATGTGACTTTAATTTTTCTTACTTTTTTTCATCTACAATAAAATTGAGGAGGCAGAAAAAGAACAGCAAGGTTAAAGGGCTTGTCTTGCATACAGTTCAATATCTAGCACCATATGGTCCTCCCAGTCACCAGGAGTAATACCTGAGCATCAGAAATGTGAACCAATATAAAGTAAAAGAAATTAAAAGAAAATTAAGGTAAATCTCACAGGGCTAGTAGAAGTAAATAAACGTCTGCATATAAAATATTTTTTAGGGGGGCCCGGGAGATAGCATGGAGGTAAGGCATTTGCCTTTCATGCAAAAGGTCATCGGTTCAAATCCCGGAGCCCCATATGGTCCCCTGTGCCTGCCAGGAGCAATTTCTGAGCATGGAGCCAGGAGTAACCTCTGAGTGCTGCCAGGTGTGACCCAAAAACCAAAAAAAAAAAAATAATAATAATAATTTTTTAGGGCCCGGAGAGATAGCACAGTGGCGTTTGCCTTGCAAGGAGTCGATCCAGGACCTAAGGTGGTTAGTTCGAATCCCGGTGTCCTATATGATCCCCTTTGCCTGCCAGAAGCTATTTCTAAGCAGACAGCCAGGAGTAACCCCTGAGCACTGCTGGGTGTGGCCCAAAAACAAAAAAAAATTTTTTTTAAAAATACATCTACTATAAACACATTGCCTGATACTTACATGACATAATGACTTTTTTTTTGGGGGGGGGCCACGCCAGGTGACACTCAGGGGTTATTCCTGGCTATTCGCTCAGAAGTTACTCCTGGCAGGCATGGGGGACCATATGGGGAACTGGGGGATCGAACTGCGGTCCGTCCTAGGTTAGCGCAGGCAAGGCAGGCACCTTACCTCCAGCGCTACCACCCGGCCCCCGATAATGACTTTTTATTACTCAAGTTTTACTAAATACCCCCAAATAATCCATAGTCCAGGACCCCACAGGTAAATATAATTGGAAGAAAAAGATCAACATCAACTATCATTTTCCTCATGTTATTAGTTTATCTTTGTTCAAAAGAGTGATAGCTCCATAGTGAAGACAATAAAATGAGTGCTGGTTCATAGATAGTACAGTGGGTAAGGTGCTTACCTTGCACAGTCAATCTAGATTTAATCTGTGGTACTACATATGGCCCTCAGAGATCTTCTAGGAGTGATCCCTGAGCACAGGGCTAGGAGTAAGTCCTGCACACCGCTGAATTTCACCCCTCCCCAAAATAAACAAAAACCAAAATGAATGTTAATGATAAATTTATGAAGTTTATTTTATTGCAATTAAAATTGTTTACCATTCATGAATAATCAAAGGTGTGAATCCCTTGTAATATTGCAAAAAATGTTGTCTTTTCTAACCAATTAAATCATAGAAGTGAAAGAAAAAACTAGGAAATCAATAAAATACTTCAAAATCATTACCATTTCTGAGATCTATACAGTAATTCTACTTACCATGGAACATAAAATACTTTAGCTTAACCAATTAAAGAAGAAAAATGTTTACAGTGGCAATACTTCAGTAATAAAAGTTCTTAGAAGCATATGAATTTAAATAAATCCAAATGTATTAATATTCTCTTTTGAGTCAAAAGTCTTTTAGGAAACTACTCCTAAGGAGTGACATGCTGCATAAATTAATCATTCTTATGTTACAGATTTCAATAGTGGAAGAACTCTTAAAATTTTTACTTATTTTAGTACTTTATGCACAATGGTCACAAAATTGATCATGATTGACTTTTAGTCATACAATGTACACCAAACTTCACTAGTGTACATTTCTCAGTACCTATGTCCCCAGTCCCTCCCTCTTGCCTCTGGGACAAACATTTTTACTTCTGTCTGTCTTCGTTTCCCCCCTTTCTTGACACCACGTCTTGCACTATTGTTAACGAAGGGGTACCATCTACATCACTTTATCCCCTTTCAGCACCCCATTTTTGTCCAGAGTTATCATTTCCAACTATCATTGTCATGGTGGACACTTCTCTACCCTAACTGCACTATATGCTCTTTGTGGCAGGTTTCATACCATGAACTAATTTTCCTGGCCCTCATCTCTAATGTCTCCGGATATTATTACTATACAAGTTTTTATACTTTTAATATCACACAAATGAGTGAGATTATTCTGTCTAACCTTCTCCCTCTGACTAATTTCACTCGGCATAATATTTTCCATATTCATCCATGTATAAACAAATTTCAATACTTCATTTTTCCTAACAGTTGTATAGTATTCCATTTAGTAGATGTACACAGCTCATTAAGCCAGTCATTTGTTCTCGGGCACATTGACTTCCTAACTTCCTTCAATCCATCCCTCCCTCCTACCTCCCTCTTTCTTCCTTTCCCCCTTCCTTCTTCCCTTCCTTTCTTCCTCCCTCTCTCCTTTCTTCTTCCCTCCCCTCCCTTCCTTTTTTCCTTCCAAATAATATCTTTATTTAAGCACCATGATTACTAACACGTTTGTAGTTGGGTTTCAGTCATAAAAAATAACACCTCCCTTCCTACTACCAATGCCATCTCCCTCGTCCTCACTTACCCTGACTGTATTCAAGACAGGTATTATATTTCTCTCACTTACTACCATTGTCATAATAGTTATTAGTGTAGTTATCTCTCTAACTGCACTCACCACTCTGTGCTAAGCTTCTTATTATGGGCTGGACCTTTCAGCCCTGCAGAAGGTTGGTTTTTGGGCCACACCCGGTGACGCTCAGGGGTTACTCCTGGCTATTCACTCAGAAGTCGCTCCTGGAAGGCACGGGGGACCATATGGGGTACCGGGGGATAAAACCGCGGTCCGTCCTAGGTTAGCGCGCAGGCAAGGCAGGCACCTTACCTCCAGCACCACCGCCCAGCCCCCTGCAGAAGGTTTTTCTGCAAGGTGTTTTTGGGTCCCTAGGAGTGGTATTACTGGATCATATGAAAGCTCAGTTTCTAGACTCGAGGAATATTCATATTGTTTTCCAAAATGCTGGACCAGTCTACAATCCCACCCGCAGTAAATGAAAATCTTTCGCCCCGCATTCACACCAGCACCAGTTGTTCTGGTTTTGTGATTTGTGCCTTTTCCTGTGGTCTGAGATATTTAATTGTTTTGATTCGCATCTCCTGATGATTAGTGATGTGCAGCATTTTTTCATGTGCCTTTGGCTATCTGAATTTTTTTGAGGAAATGTCTGTTCATTACTTCTCTCCACTTTTTTATGGGGTCAGATTTATTTTTTTTCTTGCTAAGTTATATCAATGCCTTGTATAATTTAGATATTAACCCTTTATCTGATAGATATTGAGTGAATAGTTTGTCGCAAGCCATGGGTAACTTTATATTCTAGTCATGGTTTCCTTTGAGGTGTTAAATGCTTCTCAGTTTAAGGTTGTCTCATTTATCTTTGTGTGGTCAGTGATCTTCTTCCTTGAAGACACCTTTAGATTCAATGTCATGGAGTATTCTCTCTATGTACCTTATGCTTTCAGGTCTGATATCAAGATCTTTAATCCATGATGACTTGACCTTTGTGCATGATGTTAAAGAGAGACCTGATTTATTGACTTTGTTTGTCTTTTCAAAGAACCAACTCTTGCTTTCACTGATCTTTTGGATTTTTTTTCTTTTGGTTTGTGGGCCAACCAGGCTGTACTCAGGGGATATTCCTCCTGCCTCTTAACTAAGAAATAGCTCCTGGCTGGCTTGGGGGACCAGATGGGATACCAAGGATCTAAACAGGTGTGTCCTGTGTCGGCCACATGCAAGGTAAATGCCCTGCCACTGTGCTATTGCTCTGGCCCAATCTTTTAGATTTTTTTGAGTTATTTTTTTAAATTTTTATTTTGATTATATTGGCTTACATATCTTTCACAGTAGTATTTTAGGTACATATTAACATTGAATCAGGGGAATACTCATCACCAAATTTGTCCTCACCCCATCCCTGTTCTCTTCCTGTAACCCACATCCCCCACCGTGATCCCCGGGCTGCTATAGTAGCAGCTTACTATTTGTCTAGCTTACTATTAGTGATCATATGTTTGGTCCTGGTACCCTCCCTTGTTTCCCCCTCTATTTGAGAGGTGGAGATTGATAATTCGAGTTATATGGTTTGACCTGAAGGAAAGAAAAGCAATAGAATAAGGTAAAAATAAGAAAAAATAAAAAAAAAAAGTATCAAATAAGCTGAAAGTGGGCAGAGTCCTTCTAGAGGTTTTCAACCTCAGTTTGAGAGAGGACATGTAATTGACACCACATCAATACAGAAAGAAATATCAAATTAAATATACAGGGAGCACTATAGCAATAAAGACAAGCACCACACAATAGTCTCGGTTCTGAAATCAAACCATGCTGGAGTGCAAAAAGAAAGATAAAGATAAAATAAAATAAAATAAAATTGGAGACATCAACTTCAGTATCTACACCAAAATAAGGAAGTCAATAAAAATTGAATAACCAATAAATATATATGTGGAAAAATGATTATTTTGTGCTTTTTTTTTTTTTTCCTTTTCCCCCTGCACAGGCACAGTAACTATTGGGGATATTATAGAGGGAATTCCCTTGGCTTAGGATATACACGTTTCTCCATCCCTGAAGTATACTGTCATGGGATTAACTATAGACTCCTTGCATGATAATTTACCCTCCCCTTGGTGCTTTTGTGTTACCACACTAATTTTTATTATTTTTCTCTACCTAATTTTGGTTCATTTTGATGGTCCCTTTCCAATTTTTAAGGTTTACCATTAATTTTCCTTCCTGATGAATGCTTGCAAAGGTATACATTTTCCTCTTAATACCATTTTTGCTATGTCCCAGAAATTCTGATAATTTATGATTTCATTCTCATTTGTTTCCAGGACTCTTGTTGATTTATGGAGGTAAGTTTTATGGCCCACTATGTGGTCTATCTTGGAGTATGTCTCATGTGCATTGTAGAACAACGTGTATCCAACTTTCTGAGATATAAGAGCCCGATATAAATCTACTAAGCCACTCTCTTCCATTTCTTCTTTCAGAGCCAATATGTCATTGGTACATTTTAGCTTGGTTAATCTTCAAGAGGTAACAGAACAGTGTTGAAGTCTCCCACTATTACCGTGTTGCTGTTGCTATCTTTCTTCAGGTCTATCAGCAG
>PVKC010049654.1:0-10695 GCA_004027635.1 Crocidura indochinensis
TATGTAATTAAGGTGTTAAAATAAAAAAAAAAGAAAAGAAAACAACCCCAGGGGCCCGGGATATTGCATGGAGGTAAGGCGTTTGCCTTTCATGCAAAAGGTCATCGGTTCGAATCCCGGTGCCCCATATGGTCCCCCGTGCCTGCCAGGAGCAGTTTCTGAGCATGGAACCCGGAGTGGCCCCTGAGCACTGCCGGGTGTTACCCAAAAACCAAAAAAAAAAAAAAAAAAAAAAAAAAAAAAAAAAAAAAAAAAAAAAAAAAAAAAAAAAAAAAAAAAAAAAAAGAAAAAAGAAAACAACCCCATTCACAATAGTGCCACACAAACTCAAATATCTTAGAATCAATTTGACTAAAAACGTGAAGGACTTATACAAAGTAAACTATAAAACTCTGCTCCAAGAAATAAGAGAGGATACATGGAAATGGAAACATATACCCTGCTCATGGATTGGCAGGATTAACATCATCAAAATGCCAATACTACCCAAGGCATTATACAGATTGAATGTGATCCCTCTAAAGATTCCCACAACATTCTTCAAAGATGTGGATCAGGCACTTTTGAAATTTATTTGGAACAAAAACACCCTAGAATAGCGAAAGCAATCATTGGGAAAAAAGAACATGGGAGGAATTACTTTCCCCAATTTTAAACTTTACTACAAAGCAATGATTATCAAAACAGCATGGTATTGGAACATGGACAGGCCCTCAGATCAGTGGAATAGGCTTGAATACTCAGAAAATGTTCCCCTGACATAAAATCACCTAATTTTTGATAAAGGAGCAAGACATCCTAAATGGAGCAAAGAAAGCCTCTTCAACAAGTGATGTTGGCACAACTGGCTAGCCACTTGCAAAAAATTGAACTTAGACCCCCAACTAACATCATGTACGAAGATAAAATCCAAATGGATGAAAGACCTTGATATCAGACCTGAAACCATAAGATGCATTGAACAAAACGTAGGCAAAACACTCCAGGACATTGAGACTACAGGCATATTCAAGCAGGAAAATGCACTCTCCAAGCAGGTGAAAGCAGATATTAACAGATGGGAATTTTTTTTTTTTTGGTTTTTGGGTCACACCCGGCAGCGCTCAGGGGTTACTCCTGGCTCCATGCTCAGAAATCGCTCTCGGCAGGCACGGGGGACCATATGGGGCACCGGGATTCGAACTGATGACCTTTTGCATGAAAGGCAAACGCCTTATCTCCATGCTATCTCCCGGGCTCCAGATGGGAATATTTCAAACTGAGAAGCTTCTGCACCTGAAAGGAAATAGCGCCCAGGATACAAGAGCCTCCCACTGAGTGGGAGAAACTTTTCACCCAATACCCATCAGATTAGGGGCTAATCTCCAAAATATACAAGGCGCTGACAGAACTTTACATGAAAAAAACATCTAATCCCATCAAAAAATGGGGAGAAGAAATGGACAGAAACTTTGATAAAGAAGAAATTCAAATGGCCAAAAGACACATGAAAAAATCCTCCACATCATTAATCATCAGGGAGATGCAAATCAAAATAACTATGAGGTACCAACTCACACCACAGAGAATGGCACACATCACAAAGAATGAGAATAAAAAGTGTTGGCGGGGATGTGGAGAGAAAGGAACTCTCATCCACTGCTGGTGAGAATGTCGTGTAGTTCGACCTTTATGGAAAGCGATATGGAGATTCCTCCAGAAACTGGAAATCGAGCTCCCATACAATCCAGCTATACCACTCCTAGGAATATACTCTAGGAACACAAAAATACAATACAAAAACCCCTTCCTTACACCTATATTCATTGCAGCACTATTTACCATAGCAAGACTCTGGAAACTACCAAGATGCTCTTCAACAGATGAATGACTAAAGAAACTGTGGTACATATACACAATGGAATATTATGCAACTGTCAGGAGAGATGAAGTCATGAAATTTTCCTACAGATGGATGTACATGGAATCTATCATGCTGAGTGAAATAAGTCAGAGAGAGAGAGAAAAATGCAGAATGGTGTCACTCATCTATGGGTTTTAAGAAAAATGAAAGACATTCTTGCAATAACAATAATTTTCAGACACAAAAGAGAAAAGAGCTGGAAGTTCCAGCTCACCTCATGAAGCTCACCGCAAAGAGTGATGAGTCTAGTTAGAGAAATAACTACATTTTGAACTGTCCTAAAAATGAGAATGTATGAGGGAAATGGAGAGCCTGTCTAGAGTACAGGCGGGGGTTGGCTGGGGAGGAGGGAGATTTGGGACAATGGTGATGGGAACGTTGCACTGGTGATGGGTGGTGTTCCTTACATGAGTGAAACCCAAACACAATCATGTATGTAATCAAGGTGCTTAAATAAAATAAAATAAATAGTGTGTCAAATAATCAATAAGTTTTGCTGGAGAATGTCTGACAATAGTAATCAGTCAATAAATATTTATTTATTTATTTATTGGTTTTTGGGTCACACCTGGCAGTGCTCAGGGGTTACTCCTGGCTCCATGCTCAGAAATTGCTCCTGGCAGGCACGGGGGACCATATGGGGCACCGGGATTTGAACCGATGACCTTTTGCATGAAAGGCAAATGCCTTATCTCCATGCTATGTCCCGGGTCCCAGTCAATAATATTTAAAAAAAAAAGAAAATTTATTTTCCAAATTCTAAAAGTTGTATATGAATAAATTTTTCCTAATATAAAACCAAAATACTAAAATTCTTTAACTTTTACATATTTTAATCATTTTTCTTATGTTCAGTTTATTTGGCAGTAGAAATTATCCAGAAATTAGCAGCTGTCAAGAAAGCAGACTGGGGAGGAGAAGAGAAACTTGGACATTGGTGGAATATAGTTGACAGTGGTGATGGGTCTGGTTTTAGAGCACTCCATGCCTGAATCTCAACTAGATAACTTTGTAAGTCATGGTCATTAATTTTTTTTTAAGTTCAACTCAATAAAAAGTCCACATGAAGTGCAAAGTCCATATGAAAAACAAAAGAAAAGTGATATCAGGTATGTGTTTCAAGTTGTAAATGTGTGAGGCCCTGAGCTTGATCTCTAGCAGTGCATTCTCATTTCTCCCCACACTTCCTGTATCACTGTACCACTTGTCCCAACCTCTAGTATCATCATAACAAAAAGAGAATAAGAACACACACACAAACACACACCACATAAGTAACAAGAGGAGGAAAATAACATGGAGATTCATCAGCAAGCTTTTAAAACTTAAAATTAGAGGCAACATGGCAATATAAAGCATTTGCATAACTGCTCATTCATTTTTATCTTCATCTTTTCCAGAGGTTGATTCATTGTCACTTACCAGGTAATAATGATTTCACTATAGTTACCTGTTTTTTTTTTTAAAAAAAAGCAATTAAAAATACAAAACCAGGATTATTCTTTTCTCTATAATTGATCATATACTCATATCATTTAAAGGAAACCAGAATAAATTAAACATTGAGATATTTTATAAGCCCATGAATAGGTGAAAATTCTATAGGATAAAAAATGTTTATTTCATCTGAGTTGGCTGTTTACGCATATTTTGTACATTCTGAATGTCAGAAATGCTGAGTGCAAAGAGAAACATGAGAGGAGAAAGTGAAGCATCTTGGAAAAACAAATGAACACCCTTCTATTATCATACACCATAGAGTATCAGATTTACTGAGACAAAATGGAAAAACCTAAAGAAAGCAGAGTAGAGAAGGTGGTAGTAATAAAAATGTACATTATAGGCAAGACTTGGCTCCTCCCTCTTTCTTCAATTACTCCCCAGATTACAGGAGTAAAATGTGTCATAGGGATAATATTTGAGAACCTTTTACTTTATTATACATTAAAAGGATGTCATTAAGAAAACAAACAGCATAGTGTTTGATGTATTTTTGTAGTACAGTTTACCAAATATATTTCTAACAGGAATCAACTTGAAACAATGTCTGTTTTAATATCAGATGTCAAGGGTCTTTTTTCAGTCAACATATAGAGTTTAGTGATAGTAACATCACTATTGGGAGAGCCTGTGTGTACCAGACTACATGCATAACATCTCAATAATCACACCAAATACAGAGGATGGCTTTCGCAATTACTCATATTACAGATGTAGAAACAAGCAAAGAGAAGGTAAGTAACTTGCTCAAAATCATAAAAGGGGTGAGTTCCATGGACCAGGATGATGTCCACAATAGTATGTCTCCTGAGGCCTTGTGCTTCTTTACTACACTTCTCAGGAGTTCAGTTCCAAAGTGTACCTATTTTTTCTCATCATTGCAGTACACTCATCCTTTGGTGTCTATTTATGATCTATAATCACCTTTCATGAACAAACAAATAAAGCATTGTCTATAAATGACCTTGTTAATGTCTCTTGGCACAAAGGTAGCTCTTTGGGAAATGGGAATTATATTTGCAGTCCTTGTCTGTTTTTTTCAGTAATGGATTATGTCTACAGGATATGAATTCAGCCGGCTAGAGTGAGAGAATTATCATTAATAACAGCATAACTGACATCACATGGCTTCTGATGTGACACACTGAGGAGGATACAACATCACCTATGTGGTATACTGCCAAGATGCTTTACCTGCATCTAATCAAAAGAAAACAATCAGGCAAACACCCATTAAAAGAACGTTCTATAAAGAAACTGTCCAACGCATCAATGTCACAAAAGATAAAAAAATTGGAGGCACTTTTTAAGATTGATGGAGATTTAAGAGTTAGGACAATGAAAAGAATCACAGGATCTTTGTTTAGATTCTGGATTAAAGGACAGATTAACTTTAAAAAGCATTTTGGACACAACAAGACACTTTAACTGAGATGTATAGTAAATCATTCAAAGTATCCTCAGGTCCATCATTGCTCTTGAGAAATAGGTGGTAAAGTACATATTTTATAGATAAAAATATGGACAGCATCTTAACAAATGTCAGCAATGAATGGAGGTGAATGACAAATGCGCATGATATATTATTGTCAAACTTTCTAAAGGGTATAAATGTACCAGTAATTTTAAAATGAGAGTAAGGAAATGAGTGCAGACATAGATTAAACAATATTGGATGCTTAATGCACTATGTTATTCTGATTACAGTTTTACTGTCTAATATACTTTCTAACCAAATGATTTTTTTCTTGTGAGATTGGGATTATTTTTTATGAGCTATCTTAAAGTGCTAGAGGGCTACTTCTGGCTCTGTGCTCATGTTCTTTCTTTTTAGAATGTTCAGGTGACCATACATTCTGGGGATGGAACCCAAGACTCTTGCATGCAAAACATGTTATATAGCCCATAGTACTATTTGATCCCACCAAACAGAAAGCTCTATAAATAGAATAGGTCCGCTTTCCATGATGCTGGTTTTTGACGAAAGAGAATAAACTGTCATGAAATGTATTCTCCCTCTCTTTCTGTATCAATCCTTCTGTGTCTCTGTATCTTTTACCTACACTCCAATCTAGCCCCAGATATCCTTTTCCATTATCTAAATCCTCACTCCCCTGTCCCTCCACCACTATTATGTAGATAGGAGACAGAGGGAGGTGTTTTATTGTTCTTTTTTTTTTTCCCCCCTGTAACTCAAAACTGATATACTCAGGTGCTCCTTAAAACAAGATGCATTGTTTTAAGGGGGAATTCACTATCTCTGCCCAGGGTTTTAAGCCTAGAGCATTTTAAATCTGTGATGTTCACCTCTCCTTTCCTATAACTGTGGAGAGACTTCTCAGGAAATGTGCCTTTCCCTCTTTACCTATTTTGTGCTTATTTGTGTTTCAAAAAACAATTCAAACAGCTTCTTCACAGAATCTTATCCAAGTCTCCCTGATCAAGGAAAAATCTTCCATATGGATTTCTTTGATTCGAATTGGAATTCTAATTCTCTGTGATTGGGGAATACTTTCTTTTAATATATTGTAACCTTACTTGTGTGTTTATTTTTGATTACTTATTTCCAAAGTAATAGCTTAACATTGCTGCATAAGTTTATTTTGTTTTATTTTACTTTTTAATCTTATTTAAGCACCATGATTACATACATGTTTGTAGTTGAGTTCCATTTATAAAAAAAAAAAATTCACCAGTGCAACTTTCCCACCACAAATGCCCCCATCTCCTTCCTCCCCACCTCAACATACACATTTAAGATTTTGCATTGTCCTGACCCCCACCCAGGTTGGTTTGAGGACTATGACTTCAATCTTCATTTCAGAAAAGGACCCACATGGGGTGCCACCTCAATGGCCTCAGTGGACAGGGCCCCTCCCAATGCTCATCCTATTTCCTTCCTGAACTCATTCAAGGTTAAACTGCCCTTTAAAACTAAACTCTATTGAATTTTATCTTTAGAGTTCCACTAACTTTAACTTAAAAAAAATAGGAAACTTTACTCCTAAAGTTTAATTTCAGTTTCTAAGTTGATATGATCCCCTTGACAATATAGAAACATTATTGTCATAGTAGTCCTTGAAAAATCGGTTAAGTCACTTGGCTTCTGTTTTCTTTCACAATCGATATGAGTCCATGCAAAATGATGCAGCAGTTCACATCATTCTGTCAGCGTCCATCAAGGAAATATTGTTTTCCAAAATTAAAATTGTGAATCAACTCACAGGAGGATGTTGTCAAATAAACAAAGAATCATCACTTATATTACACTGCCAAGTTTGTGATAAGCCTAATTCCTCCAAATGCATTTAACTTTAATGAAGAGTAATACAATTTAATAACAACACAAAATGGAATCATTTATCTTCCCAGTCCTAGACACTGGGTAGATGTCTTTTTCATAAAACATGATTTCCAAATGTAAAAGGTTTTCTTCCTTCTTCAGATTTGTCTCTCCTCATTTTTATCTAAGTGACTTTAGGCATGATCTATATGTACACGCTTAATTAAATCACTCATCAGGCTGTAATTTTCACAGTCGGAAATCTCTGGGATTTGTTGTTTCCAGGTCCTGAGGCAATGATATTTATATAACCCAATAAAATCTTATAATTATTAGTATATTAGTCAAGACTTTCAGTTGCAAGTGACATAAAACCAAACTGAAACTGACTTAAGCAAAGAGAATTTACTGGTACACGAAGCAAGGGAGACCAAAGATGATTGATAGTTCAGGGCCTCAGGTTTTCTCTTGACTTGCTTTTTGCTTTGCTAGCTTCATTCTCAGGTAAACTCTCTTTTCACACATGGCAAGGAGATGTTCATGATTCACCATGGAAGATTGATATAGAGTGACCGTTTGATATTTATAAAAGGGGCAATGAGGCTCTAGCCATGCCTAAACTGGGATTTGGAATATGCTTAGCTGTTTCTGTGTTGTACTTTTTTATTTGTTTGTTTAAGCAGAAATTTTGTTGTAAAGGTCCCTGGGAGAGGGAGAAGTTTGGAAAGGCATTACCTGGTGTAATGTCACTTCTATGACCAGTTTTTGAGCATCCACAGAAAACAGAACAATAATGAAAGTTGAAGTCATTGTATATTAATAACTATTAACTTTGAAAGAAGTACAGCATGATTTTAGTATATTAAATGCATCAGAACTTTGAAATGTTTGCAAGCGGCACCATCAACAGGACAGCATTTTGCAGAGAAGCAATAATGAACCCAAAAGCTATGGTCACATTACTGACATCCTTTGGAGACTTCCAGGGCTAAGTGAGTCTCCGGCAAAATAATGTGAAGCTTAGTTACAACAGGCTTATGGTCATATTCTCTGGTAGGAATTTCTAATTAATTTTATAAGATATCCAAAAGTTTTTCTATAGGGATAGAAACAGTGCAGAAGATGCCAGTTTAATCTAGATATGTAAAGTACAAAGAAATAGGGCAATATATTGACAGATATTTAATTTGTTAATTCAGTAAAATGCGTTGATTTTCTAAGGAATTGATGAAATTATTACAAAACATCTTACATCTGATGGCAAAGAGAGTCGCATTGTCATTTTGGATGGACTTTTAAAGATTGAACCAATTTTAGACGAGCCATTTCAGACACATTGCAAATAACTGGGCAATGTCAGATTTCTTGTGCTGAGAGCACTTTTTCTATTTAATCATTTTTCTGACTATTTTTAAAATCTTCAGAATCATACACACTGGTATTGCATGGATTTATACATTCAAATTATTCATGTGGTATGTAAAAACTATAAATTATTATCCATGTAAAAGCCTCTATTACTTTTATTTGTATAAGCTCATTTTCTAAATAAAACATGAGCAGAATGCTTATTAAAGTGAATTTAATATTCCAAATAAAAACTTACTGATTTCAAAAAGAATAAATATCACTATGCCTTTAAAATTATTTGGTTACTATTGTTATTTTTTAACTCTCTTGGTTACACATTAAGTAAACTGAATAAAGCATAGTGTTTGAAATAAAACTGAGACACTTTAACCAATAATTATTTTCCACAGATATTTAGAAATTAATGGCCTGCTGAAAAAATGGTGATGGGTTTTTGTCTCTCTGACTCAAATTCCCTAGTCCCCATAAAATATACAGCCTATTTCATGTCTATGTGAAGGAAAGATTAGGATGGGTGTCAGATGATAAATTTTTAGCCACCAGCATGTAGCCAAAAGAGCCTGACTTAGCCCTATCACATTTCCTTTGTATATTTATGTAGTGTTCCATTTGGGTATTATAATACATTTTTTTATTTGTCCCTGGAGGCAAAATTGAGTTATATATTAAATGGCTATTTTCTTTGTTTTCTGCTTAGGTATGCATGTAATGTGGTAGCATAATATATATTCCACACTTGTTTCATTCCTGCTGAGAGATAATATTTTTGCAGCTGACAGAGGAAAGGCATTCTATGCTTCCAGAATAAGAGAGAACATATTGGTATGGTGAAATGCAGATGTTCCCAGTGCCTTTATTTTCTTCTCATAGTCTTATTCAGCAGAGGTTAACTTTCATAGTTATTTCCTTGTCCTGAGTAGTGGATACAGAAATCTACAGTGAATTCAAGATGAAAAAGGTGATTTCAAGGAAAGCATTTAAGCATATTTTTTTAAAGTGGGGTGGAAACTTTAAGATTCAACTCTCTTCCACCAAATTTTTTTTTTCATAAAAACAGCTTCCTTATTTTTCTTTAACTTTAAGGTATAAACTTGAAGTATATCCATTTTTCTTTAAAGATATTTTAAATGTCCTATTTTTCCATAGTTAGTTTTTATTTTGTTTGTTTTGGGGCCACACCCAACAGCACTCAGAGGTTACTCCAGGCTCTGCACTCAGAAATTTCTCCTGGCAGTCCTGGGGGACCATATGGGTGCCAGGGATCGAACCAGGTCAGTTCCCAGTTGGCTACATGCAAGTCAAATGTCCTATGCTATTACTCTGGCCCACTAAGTTAGAATTTTTTTCATTTTTTGCATTACTCTCTGGGTTAAAATTTTAAAATTTAGATAGCAATAGTTTAATGATAGTTTAGATAGTTTAATGATATGTTTGTGACAGTGATGGTTTCCTAGTGTTTGCATCTTTTCTCTTATTCATTATAGAAAGAAGAAATCCAAGGAATATAAAAAAAATCACTTGTCAGTTTTTATCAGAAATTTCACACCTATATCTCACCAGAAACTAATGCCTTTTTTAAAAATTTTTAAAATTTTTTGGAAACTAATGTCTTTTAATTAAAATATTTCTGATGAGAGTGAAGGAAGGAGACATGTATACACTACTATTCATAATTTGGCTTTTTTCCCTGGAAAAATGAATTGTTTCTCTAATAAGGATAATAGGGGACAATTTCAGGTACATTAAGAAATTGGTAGTTCAAATGAGGTCAATCAGTTGTGAACATTTAAATAAAAAAATCCAGTAGAATGGATTTTCTTTAGCATAAAGAAAATAACTGAGCTGCATAACTATTTAGATTCAAAAGGGCTTATGTTAATTTTTAATTGTAGTCATTCCTCAGGAGCTGAAAGTCAATAAACAAACAAAATTAATTATTTAAAATCAAAAGAAAAGTATCTATTAGGACATTTCTCCAGAATATAGATCTCAACGCCAAGATCTGAAAATTAAAGAGAAAAAGAAGAGGCAAAGTTGAGTCTGTAGAAATAACACTGTAATAAAAGTTATAGAAAAGATAAATAACACAAATTAATCAAAATTAATAATAAAACCAAGACAAAGGAAAAACAGTAAAATGAAAGAAGCTAATTTATCAGGTCAAATAGTCTTTTTATTTAGAGAAGGTTTACAAAAGGCTTGGAAGATATATTGAAAAAGAAATTATGCTCAGGTGGTTTGAATCAAAATTTTCTGAATTAAAATCTCAGGGCTGGGTCTTCTCTCCTCCTCTCTGCTATGCCAATCTACCACCGGGACCCTCACCAGTAAGATGGCCTCACTCGACACACGCAGGACCAATCGAGCTGTGTGATTGGGGACCCCAGAAACATAAAGACCACCACCGCGGCCATGTTCCTGCGTCTTCTCTCCTCCTCTCGGCTAAGCCGATCTACGGACCGTAACCTCTCCAGGCCCCGTACCTACTTTGAAACCCCTGAATTCCATACCAGCTAGGGGACTTAGGTGAATTCTGTTTATGAGTGATCGTCCTCCCACTGTAACTTTACCTTTTCCTCTCTCTTTGCATCTTTGTTCCCATAATTAAAAATAAAAAAATTTAAAAAAAAAGATTAAA
>PVKC010049655.1:0-10740 GCA_004027635.1 Crocidura indochinensis
GTGTGTGTGTGTGTGTGTGTGTGTGTGTGTGTGTGTGTGTGTGAGATGAGGACATCGAAGATCTTGTCAAATCTCAAAGGCCAAGTAAACAGGAAGGTCAGAGATGCCTTTGATATTCTACACACTTTTCGGTAGCCATTTTACAGCTAGCTGCTGTCGTCAGAAGATGACATTTCTGGCAAGAGGAAATTTTGTTTCCGGATCTGGCTGCTTCCTTATACACCAATACTGCAGTCAGGGCCTGGTGTGGGCCTCTATCTCCCCAATCCTGGAGTACTGCGCATGGCTATCCTCAACACCTAGCCATAATCTTGACTCTCAGGGGAAGGAGGTCTTCTTCCAGCTCTGAAAAGAACAGAAAACTGATTTCCATTCTTTAACTGTTTTTAATTTCTCTTTCTAAACTTGGAAGTGAACTTGTTCTGCATGCCATCAGCTGTGGTCCTGGGCTTGAAATAATGTGAGAGGCACTGGTGGTGTAGGAAGGAAGAGAACATTCAAAGCCTGAATTGCATTCCATTGGCTTGTTGATGAACTGGACTCTGACCATGTCTATAAGCCTGTTTTTCAGGGATTTTCAGTTGGAGCTGAGAGGACTTGGGTTTCAAAGTCCAGGAAGACAGGATTCTTGAGTTCTACTCTCCTGTTTCTTACACAGGTCTCTTTGTGTCTTCCCTGCAAAGCTTGCCCTCTGTCATGCTCTCTTTTCTCCTGTCTTGCCTTTCTTGCCAAGGTTACCTCCTCTCTCCAGGGCCTCAAAGATTCTGACTTTTCCTGGGCAGGGGTGGGGAAATGGATATTTTCATCATTGATTTTGATTTATATGATCCTGCTATCACAGGTGTGGATTGTGTGGACTTTTAAGTCCCCAGTTTTCAAAGTTGTTTTTTGTTTGTTTGTTTGTTTTGGGTTTGATTTCAGCCCCACCTGGCAGTACTTGGAGAACCATGTGTGGTGCCCAACATCAAACCTTACCCCCTGTGGTGCTGCAATGATAGCTCAGTGAGTAGGGAGCTTGCCTTGCAAGCAGTCAACATTCAATTCCAGTAAACCATATGGCCTCCCAAGCCTACCAGGAGTGATTCCTGAGCAAAGAACCAGGAATAACCCCTGAATACTGCCAGGTATGTCCCCCAACACACACACACACACACACACACACACACACACACACACACACACACACACACGCTTTACCTTCTGTACTAGCTTTCTAACCTATTTTCATTTTCCTAAGTGAGTGCTTTTAAAAACAAAATAGTCACATAATGAAGTCTCCCCAGGATGGGAAATAAAAGAGGAAGAGCTGGGTTGGGGGATATAGTGCAGTTGTAAAGTAGACTCTGAATTTAATGAGGCCTTGAACTCAATCCCTGGTCCCACGGAGCAAAAGAAGGAAGTGCTGTTGTTATTGGGAGTACAAGTCTCCCTGTCCACTAGACATCTAAAAGCTCTGCCCTAATTGTGGCTTTTTGAAAGGCTAGGAGGCATTAACTCTTCATTTCCTTCCCTCTGTCTGGGTTGGAAGGGACATTTCTCAAACCCCTGCACATCTCACTTTTCTTCTTCAGGAGCAAATATTACAAAGCTTTTGTTAATTGCTTCAGGTGCAAGGACACCCCCTGCTCAGGACTCAGCCCCATCTTCTTTTTCAATTTCTATATTCCAGGGTCAGCTGCTGGAGGAGCCAGTTTTGAGTGGGGAAGTGCACATTGGTCTTTTCAGTGGTGGCTGATTGGTTACCCTGCTTTTCAAGCACCTTCCCTTATCCAAATTTTTGAGACTTCATTTTTCCTTTTGTTATCACAGACATGGAATGAATCTCTCAAGTTCTTGCTGCCAGTTTTTTAGGCATCCTACTCTGGAGCCTGCAGCATTATGTTCCAGAGAGGGAACAGCATCCTAAATATTCATTCAGAGTTACATTTTCTAAAAAACAAAATAAAACAAAACAAAACAAAAATAAAACCTCCTGGTTCTAAGGCCAGTTGTGGCTTCCTAGCTGACCCTGACCTAGACCTCTGTTTTAACACTGTCTGTGGAAGACACTTCTCTTCCAAAATGCATTCGTACAAGTAATGTTCTGTACTATTTGTCTCAGACCTCAAACCAATGGTAGAATTGGGAAACATAGAATTATGGAATAGATTTTCCCAAAGTACAGGTAGAATACAATCAAATCATTTTAGAAAGAATACAATGAGTATGGATGTTTAATAGGCCAGCGTACCTTCTACCTACAGCACTACAAATTGTATCTATTGAATGAAGATAATTTTACTATTTTCTTGTAGTTTTTGTATACAGAATTATTCAACAAATAATACAAAGATTCAGCTCTGAATTATTTAACAAGTATTTGTTATTATTTTTGTTGATTGCATTAATACATTTTATTACCTTAACTAACCCTGTGATAATCAACTAGTTCTCATATAATCATTTTTAAATTAGGGTAGTCCTCAGGGTCTACCTAGACTGCACTTAGCGTGGTGACTAAACTCATGGTTTTGCACACACTAAGTGCTATCATTTGGGCCATATTCCCCATACTAGTTCATGTTTATATCCACATTGTGTTTCAGAATTTTTTTTCCCTCAGGGACAGGGGGTAGGTTTAGGGATGGAATTAGAGTTAACCACATGCAAGGCAAGTGTTTTTAACCTCTGTAAAATATCTTTGGCCCCCTGGTTAGGAAAGGATCAGATTCACTTACTGTGTCTTTGTGTCTGTTCCTTACTTATTTGCTTACTAAGGAAAACAGAATTTAACTAAAAGATACAGGTATAATGAAGTTATGAGCAATTATGCCTCTCATTTATTTGCATTCCTGATTGCAAATAAATTGAGGCACAGCTGTATCTTTCAGTGAGTAAAAAGGAAGAATAAATAAAGAAGTAATGAGAAACAAATGTACCCAGGTCTATATTCTCTTGGCTACAAAAACAATATTGATTTGCGTATCATTTTGGGCTATATCAGAGAAGTGACCAACTGTTTTTAACTAGATGTTCACCCTGGTACGTAAATAGTTAAGATTTATGGGTAGGAAAGTGGACAAGGCAGTTTTCTGAGATTTTTCCCAGGTCACAAATTCTTTGTTGTGACTATCATTTCCTCTAATGCTTTGTCGGGTGTTATTGTTGATTCCTTCCAGTCATATTTTCCTACCTGTACAAAACTGCTTTTTTTCTTAGAGGAAGAATCAATTTCTCCCAGTGTATAAACTGGAGATGCCTGATCTTTCTCAGCCTATAGTTGCAGCAAAGGTAGGGACACATGTGACCACTTCATGATGAGCAATGGAATGCAAGTTCTGCATCTGAGGTTAGAACTTATTAGAGCAGAATATAATTTCTTTTCTTTTTTTTTTTTTTTTGGTTTTTGGGTCACACCCGGCAGTGCTCAGGGGTTACTCCTGGCTCCATGCTCATAAATTGCTCCTGGCAGGCACGGGGGACTATATGGGGCACTGGGATTCGAACCGATGACCTTTTGCATGAAAGGCAAACATGCCTTACCTCCATGCTATCTCCCGGACCCCAGAATATAAATTCTATAGCTGTTGTACCTACTTTGTAACCAGAAAGAGGGATTGCTGATGACATTTTGAAATCAAAGCAAAATATTTGGAAAGTACGGTGTTCTAGATATTGTGCCATTACGTCAATCCTGGAATTGCTCTATCTCTGGTCTTCTTAAGAGATTAACTAAGCATTATTTTTTTTTTGTTTATTTGTGGCTCATATTTTGTTGTGCTTCTGGGCTACTCCTGAATCTGTGCTCAAAGTGCAGTTCCAGTTAGTAGATTTTACCATACTGATTATCAGATCAGGGCCTCTCATTTACAAGGCATGTACCCAGTCCCTTGAAGCAGCTCTCTGGCTTCCAAAACAGTATTATTATTACTATTTACATCCATATTTTAATGAATGTATTAATTTTAGTATTTATTAAGTTAATAAATTAATTTATGAATTATATAATTCATAGCACATATAATTAATATAATATATATGCTATATAATATGATAGATGATATATAAATCACATATAATTCATAAATTTATTAATTTTACAAATTCATTTAATTATGAATTACATATCCTAAAAAAAAGGTCATCAGTTCAAATCCCGGTGCCCCATATGCTCCCCTGTGCCTGCCAGGAGCAATTTCTGATCATGGAGACAGGAGTAACCCCTGAGCACTGCTTGGTGTGACCCAAAAACCAAAAAAAAAAAAAAAAGAATTACATATCCTTTAATTAGGTATTAGCTTATCATTTTGTTGCTTGTAGACAACTCCCTTCCCTGTTTTTGTATTTTGTTAACTAATTTTGTCTTCATTTTATACATTTCCTATGTGTTTCAGACTACTACTACGCTGTCTATTATCCCAGAATCTGTTGCTTAGCATTAAAATTCTATTGTACTTGATGACTGGCTCACAGCCCTATCATTAATGATGTTCTGGCATCTTATTGGGAATTGGAAATACAAAATGGAAAGACATACACGAAACAGACTGTGTGTTTATATTGACAAATAAAATAATGGCAAGCACAAGTTGACATTATGCACCAAGGATAAAGTGTCAAACACCTGAATGAAGTCTACCTGACTTCCTCTACTTTTAATCATTATTTATGCAGGAACTTATTAGTATGAACTATTCCTTTATGACTTTGGGGCATTTTAATTTCTATCTAAATGAATTTTTATTTTACCCAGCCCCCCCCCTTTTTTTTGGGAGGGCTGGTTTTTGGGCTTCACTCTCTGGCACTCAGGGTCACTCCTGGCTCCACACTCAGAAATTGCCCCTGGCAAGCTCAGAGGACCATATGGGATGCTGGGAATTGAACTTGAGCAGTCATGTACAAAGTAAATGCCCTACCTGCTGTGCTATCACTCCAGCCCTATTTTACTTTGTGTTGAAACTCTTTTGGCTAAATTCTCAGTGCTTGTCAACTCCTTTGGCAACATGATCAGGGGGGTAGGGATGCATATACCCAACCCAGTTTTAAAACCCAGCATCCCATATGGTCCTTTGAACACCACCCAGTTATGACCTCATAACAAAAACAAAAATAAAACAAAACAAATATGTCCTATTGTTCCAATGCTCCATTCACCTAAACATAGGTCTCCAATTCTTTTACATATATTTTTCTTACTTTTTAACTCATTCTAGTAATTCACCAGTTTCTATTCCCAACCATTAAACATTCTGTTTTCTTTCTAGTGTCAATGTCTTGCTTAAGATACTTGAATAACAGAACCTATAGGCATCGTGACAATAGAGATGGTATTTTAATAAGGGAAAGTTTCACTGCCTTCATATAAAAAACACATACATACAGGTATACAAGGAACCTAGTTAGTGATATTATGGGGGCAACTGGATTTGCTGGAAGCTGGAATGAGGGAAGCTAATGGGTTGTTGGGCCTTTCATTTAATCAATCCTGAATAGATGTGATTTTGCAATCAATGTTATTTGAAATTGCAGATACACAGAAGTTGTGTTGAATTCTCAACTTAATTCCATGGGTGGTTCACATCATGTTTCATACATAATGTTTGCATTGAGTTGAATTTGTCCCATAGACGTACTTCTAGAGTCCTAGGAAAGATGTCAATTGTGTGATGAATCTACTGAATATTTATTGCTTTGTTATCGAAGTTTTGACATTGAGAGTTGTGATGAAATGAGGAAACAAATCTTGCTTATATAATTTAGTAGAAGCAAGACTTGTTTAACTTTAATTTATTGTTTATGATTAAAATAAAAAAAAGAAAAATGATTTAAAATTTTTTAATTCTGAGGTTGGAAGATGGCTCAAAGAACTGGAGCTCATACTTTGCTGGAATCCTGAGTTTGATCCCTGGCATCCTGGGTCCTTGAGCACCACAGATACTTGAAAGAAACATCAGATGTGTATCTGTCCCTCTCCCAATATCCTAATTCTCTGAGTTTTAGCTAGGCACACAATTTTATTTATTTAATTAAAAAATCAAATAAATTTAAATAATTAATTAAAATAATTAAATAAATCAAATAAATTAATTAATAAATTAAACTAAAATTAAATTAAATGGGGCCGGAGCAATAGCACAGCAGTAGGGGGTTTGCCTTGCATGCCACTGACCCAGGATGTATCTGGGTTCGATCCCTGGAATCCCATATAGGTCCCCCAGCCAGGGGTGATTTCTGAGTGCATAGCCAGGAGTAACCCCTGAGCATCACTGGGTGTGTCCCAAAAACCAAAAAAAATTTATGGAGATAGGTTTATAATACTGTTAATAATGGCTTCATGTATAAATCATTCCAACACCACACCCACCACCAAAGTGCCCGCTTCCCTCCACGAAGGTCCCATAGGCAACCTTCCATTCCACAACCTCTCTCCACCAATTCTGTAAACCAGCTTTCAAGGTCTGTTAGTCATGAAGCTTTTTTTTTTACATGTTATGCAGTTAATTTATAAGAAAATTAATAGTGAACTGTTTAAAAATAAATTGAGGGAGGAATTTGAGCCACACTTAGATTCTCATGACTGTCTTTTGGCTGTGTGCTCAGGAATTACTACTGATGGTGACTGAATTTGGGAGTGGTACTGGAATTGGAACCTAGGTTAGACATATGCAAGGAAAGTGTCCTACTCTATACAAGTAATAACTTTTAAATAATGCATCTTAAACTTGCCATATAAGAAGTTAATATTATGATTTTTAAGACTTAGGGGCCAGCGAGGTGGCGCTAGAGGTAAAGTGTCTGCCTTGCAAGCTCTAGCCAAGGAAGGACTGCTGTTTGTTCCCCCAGCATCCCATATGGTCCCCCCAAGCCAGGGGCGATTTCTGAGCGATTATCCAGGAGTAACCCCTGAGCATCAAATGGGTGTGGCCCGAAAAACAACAACAAAAACAAAAAAAGATTTTTAAGACTTAAAAATACATTTAAAAATGTCATATGAAAAATAATCATATTTAGCTTAAGAATTTAGGAAGTAGGGCCAGAGTGATAGCACAGTGGTAGGGTGTCCCTTGCATGGATGAGAGAATTTAATTATCTCTGTTCTTTAAAGAAATTATGCAGAAAAACCCACATGCCTTCGAGGAAATTAATATGCCGCTTTCAGCCTCTGTGACTGACCAAAATGCAGTTACAGAAAGATCAAGTATAGACTACTTTTCTAATAAGGAAACCCTATTAGAAGTCACTGTAGTTTTTGATCACTGTACTGCTTGACATAAGAGGTACGTTAGTTCTTTCCTAAGGAATCCAGCTTCAATCAAACTTGTCACTGGCCTACCAGCTTTGTTCAAATCTGTCATACAGTTTACTGGTTCAAATCCTCACTTTGATTATATAATAGACTCAGTCTAACTTCCACTGAGATTTTTATTTCATTTGACATAGTCTTATAAATATAAAGTTGTTTCAATCTGAACCAGCAAATACGTTTTTCACAGGAAGTTTTAAATGTACTGAAAATAAATTTCCTGCTTTTGGGTTGCTGTTTACTTTGTAGTACTTGTTTTAGAATACTTACCTGGTTTGAAACTGACTATTAGAGCTATGGTTTTGCTTTGTGGAATTAGATTCTGAATTGGAAAATAATTTGCCTGGAGCCTTTCTAACCTCACATTGAAATTATTTCCTCCTCTGATGATTTTATGTCAAATTTGCTCTGTGAACTTGTCTCATGTTTCTTCCCCGGAGCAATATTTTCAGGCTATTTGGGGAACTCCTGTAAACATACATTTATGAACATAAGGGTGGTAAATTGATTGTGAAGTAGTCCCTTTATACATATAGAGGAAATACTTTTCAACAATATATACCTCCTAAGACTAACACTGCCAAGAATATAAAACCCCAGATCTCTAGTCTGTGTAAATGTGCAATTATCTGTGAAACTTTTTTTTGGGTCAAAACACAGAGTTTGATTGCCATCACCTGTATGTAATTAGCTGGGATTACTAGGTTGCATCTGGCCTCTGTTTAGCTTATCAATTTCTGTTATGTGGCACAAATAAGATTTCTGAATCATAACCCCCTGCTAACCTTGGTGAAATAGCAGTAGCACTCACAGCAACTCTACTTTGATTAAAAATTAATGGTGATGTGGGTACTGGGAGTTAATTATAAGCTGTGAAACCTATGTCTGATATATTTAAGAAAGCACAGAAAATGAGAACTGTTCAAAATATATAATTTTCTGGGGCTAGAGAGAGAAAGTACAGCAGGTAAGGTACTTGCTTTGCATACAGCTGACCTGGGTTCGATCCTCAGTCCCTAGCACTGCCAAAAGTGACTCGAGTCAGGAGTAATTCCTGAATATTGCCAAGTGTATCCTCAAAACAAAACTGCAAACTAAAACCAAGCAAAATAGATTATTTTCAATGCTTGTTCTGGATATTTTCTTTTAAACTGTCTAATTGATTTTTATTGGTTTTATTTATGACTGTTTTTGTGTTTGATTTGAGGTCACTTCCAGCATTGCTCATGGCTTACTCCTAGACCTACATTAAGGGCTCACTCCTGGCAATGCTTTGAGGACCACATAGGGAGCAAGGCAAGTACTTTGTCCACTGTAATATTATTCTGATCCTTGTTTTGTTTTGTTTTTTAATTTTTGCTTATTTTATTGAAGCACACACTGAGAAGTTCATGTTTCATGACTGATGAAACTCAGCTGGAATATTATTATTTTCAAATAATTCTTTCTAATAAAACACTAGTTAAGCATTCTTAATTTGGCTAACACTTTCAGTCGAAGAATATTTCTATCTTATAGAAAACTTCGAATAATGGCAGTGAACTCAAAAGATACTCAATATTTGTTATTCTGTTATTTAATATTTGTTTGAGTTAATGATTTTAATTACATTAAGGATGCTGTGCATGAAATATTTCAAAATGAATGAACAGATGCTTGGGAAAATATAAAACAATTTATTTGTCTTGGGATTTTTTTCTTCCATTTTTCATGATTTGGTATTTGGTCCTTGTCCAAGGTATTCTAGTTGCTTAATGAGGTCTGGGAAGGTTGAGATGACAGGCTTATAGGAAGAGCTAATTTTTACAAATGGCTTCTTACAGAACTTGTCCTCAAAATTGCAATACTCTACATTGTAAAAGTTGAAGTTCAATGGAAGATGTTTGTGTCCTCTGTAGAACATGTTTTTGCTTCTCTTCTTTGCCTCACTCTCTTCATCCTTCCTTCCTTCCTTCCTTCCTTCCTTCCTTCCTTCCTTCCTTCCTTCCTTCCTTCCTTCCTTCCTTCCTTCCTTCCTTCCTTCCTTCCTCTTTCTTCCTCTTCTCTATAATTCATCAGTTCTTTATTTGTTCAACTATTCATTCATTCATATATTCATCCCCCTTTTGATGCTACTTTCTGGATACACACTATATTTGGTACATATAAAACAAAGACTTAATAGTTCTCTTAACACCCCTATGAGATGAGTTATAATTATTCTTTTTTTTTTTGAGTGTTTGATCTACTTCTTTGAAGATTGTCATGAGTATCCTTAGAGGAATTGCAGTAAATCTGTACAATGCTTTGGAAACTATTGCCATTTTAATGATGTTAATCCTTCCAATCCATAAGCAGGGTGTTTCTGTCCATTTCTTTGTATCCTCTTTTATTTCTTGAAGCAGGGTTTTGTGGTTTTCTTTGTATAGGCCCTTCACATCTTTAGTTAAGTTGACTCTAAGATATTTGAGTTTGTGTGACACTATGTGAATGGGATATTTCTTACAGTTCCTTTATGAGATGTGAGCATGCATAAGTATATCACATATTTTATACATATAGATATACACGATATCATACAAGTTGTGATAATATTAGAGCATGAACATGAGATCATCTGGGATCAATTCTAGGCATTGACACCTATAGGTCATCTGCTCTACAAATTAAACCACATCCCTAGCCTCCTCCTACTATTTTCTCTTCTTTTTTCTTTTCTTTTTCTTCCTCTTCCTCTTCTTCTGACTCTTTTTCTTCCTCCTCCTCCTCCTCCTATTTTCTTCTTCCTCTTCATCCTTTCTTCCTCTTCTTTTTCTTCCTCCTCCTCTTCTTCCTCTGATTCTTCCTCCTCCTATTTTCTTCTTCCTCTTCTTCCCCTTCTTCCTCTTCTTCCTCTTCTTTTTCTTATTCCCCTTCTTCCTCTTTTCTTCCTCCTCTTATTCTTCCTCTTTTTTTCTCTTCTTCTTCCTCCTCTTCTCATTCTTCCTCCAACTCCTCTTATTATTCTCTTCCTAGAGATCTGGAACTCCAATGAATTCTTCCTCTTCTTCTTTCTCCTTCTCTCTCCTCTTCTACTGTTCTTCTTCTTACTCTTCTTCTTTCTTCTCTGCTTCCTTCTCTTCCTCCATCCTCCAGCTCACTAACCTTGTCAACAGCTGCTGTTATTCCTTTGGAGAAGCTTTTCATCGAGGTTTTTGTTTCACTTACCTAGTTTTTCAGACCTCTTATTTTAGTATAAAGTTTTCTTATTTCTATCTTTATATCCTCTTGATTCTTATTTGTGTTCCATTCAACTTGATCTATGCTTTCTTTGAGCTCCATGAGCATCCTCCATATTTCTTCTCTAAACACCTTATCTTAGAGGATATCTAGTTGGTTGTTACTTTTTGGGTCATCAGAGCTGCCATCTTCATTCTCTGGAAATGGGATTGTCCTGCATTGTATTGTTTACCTTATTGCCATGCTTGTAGTGTGTTTTT
>PVKC010049656.1:0-10692 GCA_004027635.1 Crocidura indochinensis
GGGTCATTGGACCTCAGTTATTTCCACCGAATAAAGCTGATATTTCCACAAGTCTGACTCTCCGTGAGCTGTTCACTCGCCGATTCACCTCAGAACCACTGGTTACTGGGTGGTCGACGCGTTCTCCGAGTTGGAGGAAAGAGAACTCGTCCTCCCTACCTCCATTAGAGAACCTCTCCTGGGGTCGGATTACAGCATACATGGATTAAAAAGTCATTTTAGACGCTAGAAAATACAGTAATTTAGATTCCCCTCCCCCTAATGATATCTTTCATTTTTCTTGTCCTGTTATTTTATATATCATAGATAAGTAAGATTATCCAGTGTTTGTCCTTTTCTTCTTACATAATTCACTTAACATGATATCCCCCAAGTTCCACCCAAATTGTAGTCAATTGCAGGATTTCATTCTTCCTTGAAGCCACACAGCATTCTATTGTGAATAAATAACACACCTTCATTATCTATCTGTACTTGAACTACATTGTTGATTTTATAGACAAGGTATTATGCTAGTTGCTGCAATGAATAGTGAATAATGTCCTTTCCCCCAAATGTCTTTTTCCCCCCAAAGTTTTTGTTTCCTGGGTGAAGGTAAAAGAAATGAGATTGCTGGGTCATATGGCAGTTATATTATTACTTTTCTCTATACTTCATACTGTTTTACATAGGTGTTGATTCAGACAATGTTCCTCTCAGCAGTGGGTAGGTTTCCTATTTTATAATATCCTTGTAACACAGATTCTCATCAATTTTACCTCCTGCCCTGTGCCTGCTCAGGGGCAGACATTATTCTTCTCTTTGATAGTTGGAAATGAGCACTTTGGAATCTCCCTATTATTGATCTTGGTGAGTACGTCTTATATCTTGGATATTAATCGCTTATCTGATATGTTGAGCAAAATATTTTTCCCATTTACTTGGGAATCTTCTCATTTTAGTTGTGTCTTTTACTGTGTAATTTGATGCGGCACCACTTATTTGCTTATCTTTGTTGCCAATAGAACAATATCATTGAAAATAACTTGGGGGCTGAAGAGATAGAACAGCAGTAGATTGTTTGCCTTGCATGTGGCCAACCCAGGAGGGACCTGGTTAGATTCCCAGTACTCATGTAGTCCCCCAGCCTGCCAGGAGTGATTTCTGAGTGCAGAGCCAGAAGTGACTTCTGATCACCACTGAGTGTTGCCCAATAACCAATCAATCAATTACTTAATAAATAAAGTTAAAAAATAACTTTGAGTACTAAATCTTAGAGAATTATAACTATAATTATTTTATTTTATTGAAACAAGTGTGATCTACAGAGTTCTTCATAGTTGAATTTCATTTCCCACCACCAGTGTCAACCTCCCTCCATCAATGGACTCAGAGTGCATCCTATACCATCACCCTTTGCCCCTGGCCTGCCAATGTAATAGGCCCATTTAAGTTTAGATTGTTAAAGTTTAAGCCCCTTGATTGTATTGTCATTGACTTTGGCTTGGATATTTAATTCTGTCCTTATTTTTTCCAACCAATGCATTCAAAACCACTTGGCCCCTGACTTCTCGCCTTTCTTTATTTCTTTCTTTATAGTTTTTATAGAAAATGTGGAAATATGTGGTAAAATAAAGTAATCCGTGTTCCAAGATTCTATGAAAAAGGTGAGAGCCCCTATTTAAAAGATAAGAAATAAAAAATTAAATAAAAAAGTAGGTGTGTGACAGGTAGTTCTGTTTTTGTTTTGTTTTGTTTTGTTTTACATAGGCACAGCAAAAGACGGGGAAAATAGAAAAGAAAAGCCTTTTACCTAAAAACAAGGGGAACCTACCCATGAAGCATCCTGCCATAAGACCAACTACAGGCTCCAGACATACTAAGTTGTCTAACCCCAATTTTTTCTATGTCCCAGTAAAAGTTCTTCTCAATCATGGTTGCCACAGTCAGGTTTCTGTAGTTAGAGATCCTGACTTTTGTACAGATCTTATGTCAAAGTCAGGATGACAAGGAGCATCTTCCAGTTTCATCTCACTGTTAGGTGCCAATGCAGGGCAAGTTGTCCAGACAGCAAGTTGTTGCTGTTACCAAGTTATCAGTGTGTCATACTAACCCATTCTGGAGCAAGTCAGTGCTATATATATGCCTATATATATTCAGATCCAATCTTGAGATCGCTGATTTACTTTGTGATTTTTGTGTAAGAAGTAAAGTATGAATTCAGCTTCATTTTTAAAACTGTAGTTATCCTGTTTTCCCAACACCTTTTGATTAAGAATCTATCTTGACTGCATTTCAAGTATTCAATTACTTTTTTATACTTTTTTTTTTATGCCAGTGGTGCTCAGGGATTACTCCTGGTTCTGCACTCAGAATTCGCTCCTGGCAGGCTGAAGTGGTCGTATGGGTGCCAGAATTCAAACTAGGACCTGTTCCAGATTGGCCACATGCAAAGTATGCAAGCATACCCTATGCTATGCTATCCCTCCAGCCCCTCAAGTATTCAATCACTTCGTTGAAAATTAACTAACCATATATGTGGAGATTTAATTTTGGCTCTTTGATCCTACCCTCTGGGTCAGAGAGCTTATCTTTATTCCAGTACCATGCTGTTTTGATCTCTATAGTATTATAATATAGTTTCAAGTTAGGTAATGATATTTCTCCAAATTTCTGATTTCTTAGTATGGCTTTGATTATTCAGGTTGACATGGTTTCATAAAAATTTTTTTACTGACTAATCTAAATCCTTTAATAACATCACCTGAATTTAAATGTAATTCAAAGACCTTTCAATTGATGCATAGATATTATGAATTAGTTTTTCTTGATTCTTTGACCACTTGACAATCAGTTTTCTCTAGTCTAGTATCTAATTACTTTAAGATTGAGATTCCGTAGTTCAACAGTTTCACTCTGTTTTTGAAAGAGATGTATAATTCAAATAATTCAACCATGAAAAATTATGGGCACGCAGGTTATGAACTGAAATCTGACAATCTTGGGAGGAAAAGGAGGGGCGAGTCCTTGTTCTGCTGAAGTTTCCATATTTCAGGATGCCCTGAAATATGCCAAAAACAAACACCACAAATGCCACAGTATCAGCAATAATACTTGGGATTGCTGTGTGGTTATGCAAAAATCTGCAAATTTTTAAATACTGTCATCCCTATAGGAATATACCAATTTAGACCCCAATGTGTAACTGAAGCCACCTACTTTTTAGAAACAAAAGAAGTAACAGAATGATCAACTAGAAACAAGAACTTACTAAACCTGACAAGGACTTAGTGACCTTATTACAAGATACAATAATTTTCACAGTTTATTTTGTACTCTGTTTTTCTACATTCTTTCAATTTTTTAAAATAATTTTGCTCCCACTTACCTGGAAACAAATGTATTATGATCAACTATGTCATTTAAATGATGCGTAGTCTTTAAATAAAGTAGATATGTTGTCTTTAAATAAAGTGATGTGTGTTAGAGAGAGAGAAGATTGTTTTTATATAAGTTTGTTTGTTCTTATATAAGTATGGCTGTCTCGGATTTTTTTTGCCTATCATTAACTTGTATAATTGTTTTCCATCCTTTCACTCTGAGCCTATATTTATCCTGTAAATTTAAGTGTGTTTCCTATAAACAGCAGAGATTTATTTTGTTTCCTGATTTCTCCTATAACTAAGCGCCTTTCTGTGGGAAATTTTAGGCCATTGACATTCAGAAACATTATATATTATATTATAATAATATATAAGGCTATGATGCTATTTTTCTGTGTGGTTTAGTTATTTTTATAATTTTCCATTGAATTTTTAAAGGGGTCTTGAATGAATTCTTCCTGGGTTGATTTATTTATAAAATGTCTCCAGCTCTTTTATGTCTAAGACTGTTTTTAAGTTTTCCTCATATCTAAATGACAGTTTTGCAATAGTGGATTCTTAGGTATAATGTTTTTTTTTTATATTCAGTATTCTGAATACATCATTCCACTCTTGTTGTATGTCTCATATGAGATATCTGTTGCTATTTTTGGTATTTCTATTGTACTTAATGTTTTTCTTTTCTGTATGTACTAAGTAGTCTATATTGGTGTTTTGTTTTTACATTTGATTACATGTATTTTGCTATTTTGCTGAGTCTATTTTGTTTGGTGTTCTCTGGGCTGCTTATATCTATGCAAAAGCATCCCTTGAGAGACTCGGGAAGTTATCAACTATTATTTCTTCCACCAATCATTCTTCTCTTTTCTCTTTTCCTTCTTATTCTGATTTATAGACATTTTTATAATTCAGAGATAATTTGTCTCGCTATTATCCATTAAATATATTCCTTTTTCTTGCCTTTCTTTTCTCTTGCCACTTTATTTTTTTTTGATGGCTCGTATTTTGTCCTTAAAGTCATTGATAAAGTTCTTCACATTTAGAATTCTCTTACTAGGTCTTGCTATTAAATTCTTTAGACCCTTTAATTCCATCTGTATGGATTCTTCCTTATTCTGCACTAATTATTTTTAAATTTGATCAAATTTCTCCAGGAATTGTTTAATTTTCATTATCATTGGAGTATTGAGATCCAGCTCTACAAAGCTTGAGAATTTCAATGAACTAGAAAAACTTTTCTGGTCTTCTGTCGTTGTCTGCCAGTGCAGCTGAATTTCTTCATTTCTTCATTGTTTTGAAAACACAATTCTTAGATTTTTGAAAAGTGTCCATATGATTTCCAAAGAGGTTGAATCAGGTGACATTCCCACCAGTAGTGGATGGTGATTAATTTTCCCCCGACAGCTGCATCAGTACTGATTGTTTCTATTTTCTATGTGTTTCAATTTGCATTTCCAAGAAGATAAGTGATGAAGATTTTTGATAGAGTCTTTGAAATATTTTTCTTATTAATTTTTCATAAGTGTCTTGTATGTCTTGGATATAAATTCTTTATCAGATAAATAGTGGGAAAATAGTTTCTTCTTAACTATGGGTGTCTTTTTATTCTAATCATTTTGCAGTAAAGAAGGCTTTTTGTTTTGGTTGTTTTGGTGTACTTCCATTTGTTTATTTTTGCTTCTGCTTTTTTTTTTTGTCCAAAGTTATGGAATCATTGAAGATACCTCTGAGTTCAATTTCGTGAAACATTTTGCCTATATACTTCTCAATATAACTTACAGACTAAACTCTAATATTTAGTCTAATTTGAATTGAGATAGAGTCTGAGTTCATTTTTTAAAATATGTGGCTCACAATTTTTTGAGCAACTATTCACTAAAGAGATTTTCTTTGTTTCACTTCACACTCCTAGTTCCTGTGTTGAAGGTTAGCTGACACTATAGATTAGAGATCTATGGTTTTATCTCTGGGAGATAAATATCTAAAATAATATCTAAATATATAATAATATATAAAAGAATAGCTTTATTTATTAATTATATTGACCCTATTATAATGTCTATAACAACAAAAGAGTTCAGATTCTATAGGTTTTTAAAATCATAGTTCTTCTGAATATCTCATAATAAGCCTATTTATTGAGATTTATGATATTGATGAGATATAAGATTTATAGAAAACTCAAAAAATTTAAACTTCTCTTATTGTACAGATGATGAATTGAGACTAGAATTCAAGCTTCCTGATGCATTGGTTCCAAATGCCAAGATTGTGAAAAAATTATTATGATGATTTCAAGCTCTTGTTGAGAAAAAGCACAAACACCAAACATATCAAAAGAATTTTCTAAACCCTGAGATCTGATCATTTGAACTAAATTCTGAAAATGCTGAGAATGGGGTATGATTTTAAGCTAATTGTGGGAGGAATCTGGCTCTTTGTTGATAGGTAGAATGTAGCAGCACTGCAAATATAAAACAATAATAGAGGGTAGAATTCTTGCTTTGTACAAATCCACATCAAGTTCATTGCTTAGCATCAAATATTGTCCTCCGATTACTGGTAGGGTAAGCCTTGAAAACAGCCAGTTGTGACCCAAAACAAACAAAACTTTTTTGAATGGCATTTTTTATTTTTTTCTGGTTTTGTTGCTTGTTTTTGTTTTTTTTTGTTTTTGTTTGTTTGTTTTGTACTACACCTGACAATGCGCAGACTCACTCAACTCTGTGTTATGGGATTACTCCTGAGGTACTTGGGGATGATATGGAGTGTCAGGAATCAGATCTGGGTTGGCTGGCCATGTATAAGGCAAGTACCCTGACCACTGTACTATTTCTCTCCAGCCCCAATAATGATTGTTAAACAAACAAAAAGATAAACAGAATTAAAGTATTGTTATTTAAATAATACTATTTGAACTCCCACATGACATAGAAATTCCACTTCTTGAACCCTCCTTCTTGAATCACTGATGATCCTCCAAAAAATGCCATTTAACAAAATTTTGGGAATTAAAAGAAATTAAAAGTTTAACAAGTATTTTAAAAATTTGCATTCCTATTAAATCAATTGGAGGACTATTGACAATAGCTAAGACTTGGATGCAAACCAAGAGCCTAAGAACAGATGGCTGGCTCCTTCCTTCCTGGGAACCAGGAGTCTCAGCCAGCATGGGTTTTGACAGACCTCCGTTGTGCCAGAGGCCTTTTTAACTCAGCCTAGGGTCGGGGTGCGGGACCTGGGTCACCCCAGCACCCCTCTTCCTCTTTCCTCCGGAGCTCCAGGGCTTCCCCTGGGCCACATGCCTGGGCAAGCCAGCCAGGTGGGTTTCTAGGAGGAGCTTATGGGGTACCCTAGGTTTTCCCCACTTCCAAGCTGGCTCCAGAGAGAGGCTTGGGGGGTGGGCTTTGAAATCCCAACCTTCTGGCTTTGGAAGGTTCTCATTCCTTCCTGGGAGCCAGCGTGGATTTTGGCAGACCTCCATTGTGCCAGAGGCCTTTTTAACCCGGCCTTTTTACACTTGTAGGAGCTTAACTGGGGGTGGCAGATAGTTGCTCAGCTGTACTCAGGCAGTCGCTGGTAATTTCATACCAGTCTACATGTTCCAAACTGTGCGGGGGGCACATATATATTAATAGTACTCCATATCCATAAGATATGTTTTTGTGTATGCAGAATGTCCATTTTGTATTCTGCTCTTTATCACACCCCTACACCAACCTCCTGCCTAATAGATTCTGCCCTTTGCACACCCCTACAAAGCTCATTATTACTCCTTAACTCTCTCACCTCCAATCATCAGTACCCCACATTTACCCTACTTAACTTCAGTACTACATAGTTCTAATCACAGACCAAAGTCGTACATTGGATTTAACAACCCCCAACTATTTCAAAAGACATAAAATGAACATATATGTCTTTTGAATATTTTATGTGTATTTTCTTTAACAGCTATCACTCTAAATATTCTTTTACCGTGACGATTCTACCCACTTTTTACCTTGTCTTCTCTTTGTGAGCTGTTCAATAAGGAATTTTGGTGGAAGAGTCCCTCAGCTTAATGCTTATGATTGAATCATGTCATGGGGATTGTTGGACTTGTTCCTATCGCCTCCATATGCATAGATAACGCCATCTGGCATTGTTCCTCATGTGCATAGGCACATTAAAATGGGAAAATACTATACATACAAATAAGTTCTTATCTAATAGAGGTTGGAACACACAAATCTCATAATGCAATGGGACCTTACACCCTGAACATCGATATAATGACCTGGCACATGGCACAGGCTTCAGAAGGATGGGCATCCTCCATTCACAACTGAACCAGACAAGCTATCTATGAAACATCCAAGGTTTTTTATAGCAACAACTGGAAGCAATCTTCTACCAGGGAAGACCCTACTGAGGCTCTGACATCGACCTGCCCAAAAGAGACTTCCATTATAATAAGAAGACTTGACAACAACAATGACCTGCTCTACAGGACATGGTTCTCTCTATTACCCCTTAAGTGTGAGGTGAAATGAGAGGATGCTCTGCACCATCCTGACTGCAATATAGGATATGCAGATTCCAGGATCTTTAATACAGAAACATGATACCAACAACAGAGACTATGTGAAAAATAAAAGTGTATTGGCAACAGACAATGACCTGGATTGGACAAACTAGTTTGCCTGGAGCCTAGAGTTGGTTTTATGCCAGGAAACTTCAGCGGTAGGGTCTCCTTGTACTTAGGTCAAGGTTTTTCTTTCCATGTCCCTCATATTTTGCTGGGCCTATGCAAACAATAATTGCCACTCTAACAACATTTTTACTATGCTCCTTTGACTCTAATCCTTAAGAAAAACAACCCACTGAAACTTTTGAGGTTAACTTAAACTAATATTCATGTGCATGGAAATGTAAAAAAGTACTTTGCCTTCAATGGTTAAGGAGTTGCATAAGTCTTATGTCTTTAGATTATTTTGAGTGCTGCTAAGAAATAGTATGTACTGCAATCTGGGGACTTGAGGGACAAAGTAAATGTACATGTGTTCTGTTTTCTTTTTCTTAATGTTCTTTGGCTGAAAGTTCAAAGTTAAGATATCCACAATGGGCCTACTCAGAATTCTGTTTATGGGTGATTGTCCTTCCACTGTAACTTTACCTTGTCCTCTTTCTTTGCATCTTTGTTCTCATAATTAAAAATAAAAAAAAATTAATAAAAAAGAACAGATGGCTGAATAAAGAAAATGCAGGGGGCAATGTAATAATACAATAGTTAGGGTGTTTGCCTTGCAGGCTGTTAATCTGGATTTGATAACCCATCAACCCATATAGTCCCATGTGCCACACCAGGAGTGATTCTTGAAATCAGAGTCAGGAGTAACCCTTGAGCACTGCTGGGTGTGGCCCCAAAACAAAAACAAACAAACAAACATAAAAGCTGTAGTATACAATGGGATAAAAAAAGATAAAAATTGTTACTAGGGGCCAAAGCAGTGGCTCAAGCTGTAAGGCATCTGCTTTGCCCATGCTAGGACAGACCGCTGTTTGATCCCCTGGCATCCCATATGCTCCCCCAAGCCAGGAGTGATTTCTGAGCTCATAGCCAGGAGAAACCCCTGAGTGTCAAAGGGTGTGGTCTCCCCAAACAATTGTTACTATATGGATGGAACTGGAGGGTGTCATGATGAATGAAGTCAATCCGAAGGATGGGAACAAATACAGAATTATATTTCTTAAATGTGAATGTAAAGAATAATAATAAGGGAATAACAATTGCCCAGTAGAAGCAGATTCCAAGAATTGGTTTACAGAAATGAATTTGTCAAGGGATTAGGGAGACAGCTGGCAGGAAACCTGAGACATTGGTGGAGGGATGCTGGCATTCTGTTGGTGGTTATGGTGTTGGAACATTGTATGACTGAAACTTGATTATTCACAGTACTATAAATAATGGTGCCTAAATAAAAATAGAACAAAACAATCAAAACAAAATTCTGTGATATACCACTAGATGTAAATTTAGTTGCATTTAATGATAAATTTTAAGACGAGTTTAATAAGAAAACCTTAATCTTATGGTGAGCATTTAAGAACACATAGAGAGAATTAAATGTGCAAAGTTAGCAAGAGTGAAAAGTTTTTAGTGGTCTGGACAATGAGATTGAGTTATTCAGAGGGAGTGGGGAAGTGAAAGAGAAGTCTAGTTGAGAAATAAAAGGGGAAGGAAGCAATTAACTCAGAGCAACCCATTTGGAAAAATATTCAGGTAAATTTCTCCTTGCACTTTCATCCTCTTGATGGTTTATTTCTTTAGATGAATGAGATTCCTGGACACAGAGAATGGCAAAGTTAATATGTAGAAAAGAAAATGGGGAAAAATTTAACACCTTCTATCATTAGGGCCTGAAAGTATGCTTAGCATATGGTAGGCATTCAAATAGTCTCATATGAATGAATCCAGTGATTAATTTGTTTTATTGTTGTTTCCTGAACTCCTGTGTCATTCTTGCCAAGTGCAAACTTTAGCCAACAGTCCAAAGAGATAGAATAACATTCTCTAGAATGGAATATAGAGCTCCCATAATTGAAGGTCATCAGAGGTAGTCTTAAATTTGTAACTGCTTTTGTTACAGTAATTACATAAACTTAGCAGCTGAAGAAGAGGAAAAAATTAAATTTTTTTTCAGTTCGATGGGTTAGGAGTTCAGAAATGGGAAAGTTGGTTGTTTTCTCAGCATCTTGTTGGTTTGAAATGAAAGTGTTTGCTGAGGCTAGTGTCTCATCTGTTTTTAGGGACTTCTTCCAAACTCATCAGGTTTTTGGTAGAATTCATTTCCTTGCAGATGTAGGACTGAAGTTCAACTTTTTTGATGGCTGTCATCCAACATTTGCACTCAGCTTCCAAAGGCTGCAATCAGATTTAGTCCTCTCACACTTAGATTTTTTTCGAGACCACATAACAACAAACTCCCTTTTGATTATCTAAGAGTCAATTTATAAGTAACCTGATAACTGATATTTTACAATTTTGCCTGTAGCTGAGGGAAGGAGATATATAGTGTGTGCTCTGCAAGGGGAAGCAATCTTGAGGACTATGAGATTCTTTCTCCCACATTAATCCAAATTCTAATTCTTCCAAGTTCCTAGATTTTTCTAGTGGACTGTATTGTACTTTTATTGTATTGTACATTTTTGTCTTTACATAGAATCCTTAATCTCTGGGTTTCTTTTGTTTTGCTTTAACATGGGAATATTATCAGATTTTTTGCACTTTCAAAGTTTCAATTGAGGAATTTGGGAAATCAGTGGCTGACTTATCTGACAGGCATTG
>PVKC010049657.1:0-10718 GCA_004027635.1 Crocidura indochinensis
TTTTTTTGTACAGGCTTCTTTTTTTTTGCACAGATTCCCTACTTTACAATATTATCAATTTAACTTCCTCTGTTCTATGGCCATTAATTTAGTATTGAACCAGTGAAAAATGCAGTATGTCCACTGATAAACTTTCAACGAGATTAACGTATTACTTGATCCATATTATCTTCTGAAACGAAAGTTCAATTTTAAATATAGGAAGAAACAAAAGTAAAATACAACGAAAAACCCACTCACATTTCAAGGTTAATTTATGTTGTTAACTCATAACACATCAAAGTAACTGGGTAACTGGGCCTGTTGCATGTTTGAGCAAAATTCTGCCCTGCTTGATTGACTGAGTTTGGCTGGGGTTCCTATCTTATCCCAAACTTTAAATCTTTCAATGAAGTGCTGAATTGGTCCAACCCATGCTGTTATTGTCCTTTTTCCTTATTAATATATAAATGCTGCTTTTACAAATATCTCCAAGTAATGAAGCATAGTTTTATTAAAGGTTTGAAAGGTGGGAGATTGAAGCTGGGTTTTTACTGCTGCAAGGGAAAAATCATCAGGAAAAAGACTATGCCTTGATATGCCTTCCTTACTGGGACTTACATATGACATTAACCTTTTCAAGTCAGTTTCTTAAGCTAAGAACTTTTGGATGCCAGAGGAATATTAGATGTTCTAGACTTGTATTGCTCCCATGATTGATTAATAAGATGGTCAGATTAATGCCTATTTTCAATCTGCTGATTCTGGTCTTCTCTTACTTTCTTTTACATTTGTAACTCTTATCACATATTGTACCTCAGTTAACTTCAATTCAGTTTGCTAAGCCCTACATTTTCAAATAATTCTCATCTCTTCACTTTCTTCCAATCCATATCCAACATTTATCAGCAAGGTCTGTTCCCACTATTTGTAAAGCATATAGCCAATCTCATTAGATCTCGATATTTCTTTTTTCATTGATGAACATGCATCACATAATAACTGACTATATTACAATTGTTTCAGGAAGACCAAAAGCAACATGATTAAAAACATAGAAAATTGAAACAAACACTAAATAGATCTTAATATTTCTGATTACTAAACTACTGCATGTCACTACATCTCATTAGATATTTTTCAGAAGTCCCTTTATCTCTCTATACTACTTTTGAAGTCTTCAGCTTATTACAACTATTAAAGTCCAAGAATACTCAAAAATATGCAAATAAGCTCCCTCCCATTTTTGCAGTGCAAGAGCTTTGGCCAAGAATCTCACAATGTAAAGTATGTTTTCACTGAATCACATCCCAGGCTCTGCAAAGCAATTCTGGATGGCTTCACACTTTTCACTGACCATCAATGATATTCAATGAGAAGTCTAGTTCTTGACTCAAAGTCCTGCATAATCTTAAGTCTATCACCTACTACCTTATATCCATTCCTCATCTCATTCCTCTCCAGTACTATGGGTTCCTTATTATTTCTTCAAGTTCTATGCCAGGATCTTTCCACCTTCTTCTTCTGCCTGAAGTTTCTCCAAAACAATCTCACAGCTGTCCTCCATAGTTCCTTCATGTTCTAGCTGATGTATTGTCTTAGAAACATCTGTCCTGACCCCCATCTATAATTTCTCTTCCTCCCTCTGTTCTGTCCAGTCAAATGCTTCAAGCTGTGCTAATTTAACTTGCTTACTCGTGCCCTCACTAGAACATAGGCACAACAAAGACAAAAGATACTTTACTATTGTTCCCTGATCCACCCACATTTCTGGAATAGTGCTTGCTCTTAAGCACTCGAGAAAGTAAATGAAAGAAGGAAAAGGAGTGTCCATAGTGAAGTCATATCATTGCACTGTTAAACTACTTTTTATGCCTTTGATGCAAAGATGCAAGCTCACTGTTCTCTAAGGAATTTCAGTAGCTGCTGCAAATGTTAGTGTACCATAAGTTAATAGTAAACAATTTTTCTAGCTTGAAACACACATTTTTTTGAAGTCCTAGAAACTCCAGAGACATGAGCAATATAATTGCAGACACCAAAAAAAAAAATAACTTACCATTTCAAAATTGAGTCATACTATCCCAAATAGCACTGATGGGTTGAAGAGAGCTATTGGGAGCAATCGTTGGAAATAAAATTTTGTTGTATTTTTTAGAAGAAAATATTTTATGAACGTTTTCCCCAGAGTGACTAATAGTTAGGGGGTTTGTCTAAAATGATAGCCTCTGGATCACACCTAGGGTGAAGAATACCATAATATCTAGAACCAACTTTTTCACAACATCATTGAATGGTATTATAAATTGAGCATTGTGCTAGGCATCACAATTACTGTGAGAAGGAATAAGAGGTAGACCCCACTCACAAGAACCCGTATGCTAGTTAAGGTCCAGGTATGATCCAGATAAGAATGCTTGTTATAGGAAAGTATAGAGGGACTCTATACTTTCCTATAGTCAAAGGAATGATGAAGAGATTAATACTAAAACAGTAAAGGGTATTGGCCAAGTGCAAGAGTCAGTTCATCCACATCATTATCTGCTAACTTTTCCTTGTGTTTCACGGTGGCTACTTGTTTATTTTTCATGAAAATGTAAACACAGGCATTCATCTGAGTCTGATCAAGGGAGAGGACATTCACTTTTATGAGTTTTGGAACATATAATAAGAGGGAGAAGTGAAACATATAATAAGAGGGAGAAGTAAATGATCTTACTTTCAATGGAATACCCTAGATCACCCCCAATTTCAATAACTTTTGGGGTCAGATGGTAAATGAATGGAATTGTATGGAAGTTTCTTTTTAATTTCACAATGGCAGAAAATTCTAACTACCATATGTACAAATATCATGCATGGTCAGTAATGCTGCCTACAATATAATTTCCCAATGATGGAGAAAGAAATCAGACTTTCAAGAGACCGGCTTAGAGACCTGGAGAGAAGAAGAAATGAGTCAACCAGGCTGGAATATTGAACCTGGTTGGAATTCTTCACTTTTGTAGATATTTCTCACCTGCTCCTATAAACGGGCTATCTGGGCAAGAGGGTGGGGATGAAATGAGACAGTGCATATTTAATGCGTACAATGCCTGACAGAGAGTGCCAATAAGTGGCAATAATGGTAAGTGCCATACACTAAGGTGGACTCAAAATTCAGAGACTGATTCTCATGGATTTAGAATCCCTGAAATATGGACTCATGTAAGCAAGCATCTTCCTGCATTAAAGATGCATTAACCAGAAAGGGCTGCTTAGAGAGCAGGGAGGTAGCTGGCTTTTTCTCAACAAGCTCTGAGGCAGGGAAGGGAGCAGCATGTTGGGAGATTGTGAGATGCGAGACAATGCTCATGAAAAGACATCTTTGCTGATATCTTTCATGTATATGTTTATCCGTTGATCCTGGTGAAGGCACTGGTGTTGAAACATTGCATGCCTAAAATCCAATCAGGAATAACTTTGTACTTCACAGTTATTAAGTAAAAAACAATCACGAGCTGTATTACTTTCTTTAGCTAATGTTTCCCTGTTCCTATGTTCCCAGTGACTCACTGTTCAAACTCTGACAGTGACTCACTGTAGGCAGGCTCTTTTCTTGGTCATGAGCATAGATAAATATTTTATTTAATAACAACGCTTAGCCACAAGGGTGGAATAAAACCTAACCTTTTGAAGACAGTTTTCTGTCCTTCAAAAACAGTTTTCTATTCTATCAGATAGAGTTAAAAATTTGAGGACCAGATTAACAAAGCTCTTAAAAACAAAAAGAGAATGACATGGGATTACTTTTGAGTCATCTCTCATAGAGCCAATAACAATTAAGTAGGAGTGAAAAGTAAGTATAAAAAAGAGAAAAGTAAAAAAAAAAAAAAAAACAAGAGAGAAAAGTAAATAAAGAACTCCTGTGAGCTTTTGCAGGAAGAAAATAAAATTGAGGATAGATAGGTTCTCTTAATGATAGCATGAACAACAAATTGTTGGAAATTCATTTCTAATAAGCAAATTTCCAGGAAAAGATTATAATTTTTAGATTAAATTCCTCTTCTTTTTTTTTCTCCTTTTTTTGGTCTTTAAACCACATCAGCTGTGCTCAGGGCTTATTCCTGGCTCTGTGCTCAGCTGTCACTGCTGACTTTGTTCATATGTAGTGCTGGGGTTTGAATCTGAGTACCTGCTGTTCTCTCTCTGGTCAACTTCCTATTTGAGAAAAATATAAACTCAGTCCTGTGTACTTGTTTGCAGCTCATTAGAAATTTTTCTTAATATATTTCCTCTAGAAAAAATCTTGCAGTGAGTATCCAGTTCAGCGATGTCATTAGGTATAAGATCAAATGCAAATATAAAAAGAGACCCTTGCGATCTAAATTTTGATTTCTCACCTAGCCCCACTGTGTGAGAGGAAGCATAATTTTAGGAAAGTGAACTGCCTATAAAGTGTGCTTGAATGTACTTCATGCTTTTGCTTAGCTGTGAAGTCAGTCACAAATCCTCTCAGTTCTGCATCTCGTTTGCCTTTTTCATAAGTTCTGCTTAAATTAAAAACAAAAATCCTCTTTTTTTTTTTGTTTGTCAGTAAACCAAATACCCAAATACCCTGAAAAGCTTGGAAACCCTCTATATTCACCCTGCATTGATACTTGATTTTTTTGCTTTAGGAATACAAGGTGACTAGTGGTGATAATTTGTGATCTATTACTTCATGTTTAAATCCACTTCTTGTTGCCATCTTCCTGAGCTGAGGAACATGCATAACTCATTAATCTTTTGTTTTTGTTGTTTTTGTTTGTTTTTTGGGCCACACCCGGCGGTGCTCAGGGGTTACTCCTGGCTGTCTGCTCAGAAATAGGTCCTGGCAGGCACGGGGGACCATATGGGATACTGGGATTCGAACCAACCACCTTTGGTCCTGGATCAGCTTTGCTTGCAAGCCAAACGCCGCTGTGCTATCTCTCCGGGCCCTCACTAATCTTTTTATCTGAAAAACAAAAAACAAAACAAAAACAAACAGCTAAAAAGATGTAAGTCTATCATTTGTTTTAGGGCAGGGGAGACAGTTCAAGTGGTAGATCATATGCCCAACCAACATGTTTCAGAGTCTGTTTATTGGTATCACGTGGCTCCTCAAGAAAAAAACAGAATGACCCAGTGGGTCCAGAGAAATTCTGGGTTTAAATTCTAATTTATCAGGCAGGCACTAGTGGTAATCACCAAATAACAATAATTTTTATATGCTATCTGTCTCAAAATCACCATTAAAGAAAAAGAGAGTATTACTGATTAGGGAGTTTTACGAGTAGTCATTGTCCTAAAGGAATTATTTCATAAAGGCATTTTCTAGGGTGTAAGAATATTAATATAGAATTCATATTCTATTCATATTTGCCGTTTCACAAATAAGAGAATCAAGGATGTGCATGTTCACTGAGATTATCCACGTTTGTCAAGGTCTCCACTACTATATTTCTAATTCTGCTGAAGACATTTTATGCATTGTCTAGTTATGCCAATTTTAAATACTTAGGCAAATTCCTTAAGCATATCCATGCTCAAGTTATTTTTCTCTCTATCTAGGGTACCTATGATGAACTGAAAGATGCCCTGGAATATGCATTTTTTGTTTGTTTTTGTTTTTGGGTCACACCCGGCAGCCGTCAGGGGTTAATCCTGGTTCCAAGCTCAGAAATCACTGCCGGTAGGCTCAGGGGACCATATGGGATGCCGGATTCAAACCAATAACCTTCTGCATGAAAGGCAAATGCCTTACCTCTCCTGTCTGGAATATGCTATCTCCTGCTATCTCTCCTGTCTGGAATATGCTTTCCAATCCCCAAAGCCCAATAAAGTGAACACTCTGACAATAAAGGACAAATTTATAATAAAATCATAAAGCTTTCCAGGTATAAGTTAAAGATATTGTGATATAGAGATTACCCAGTTATCATACCAGCTGAGAAGTACAACTTTACAAGAGGCAGCAAAGAGAGATATGACAAGAAAAGTGAGGGGAAAAGCTACATAACTATATACATAGTTAATGAAGTGATCTAGCATAAACTGAAAACTCTTGGAAGGGGCAAGAAATGGAAGTTTTTTGATATTTAAAAAATTAAATTTATGTAATTTTATTTAAATTAAAAATTTTCATTATTTTATTTAAATATGGTGGTTACAAGGTAGGGTGGTAACAGCACTAGGGCATTTGTCTTGTACAGATTTTTATATTTTTTGGTTTTTGGTCAAACCCAGCAGAATTCAGGGGTTCCTCCTGGCTCTATGCTCAGAAATCGCTCCTGGCAGGCACAGGGGACCATATGGGATGCCGGGATTTGAACCACTGACCTTCGGCATCAAAGGCAAACGCTTTACCTCCATGCTATCTCTCCGGCCCCATACAGATTATTTTTTATGGATACAAAATTGTTCATGATTGAATTTCAGTCATACAATGTACAACCTTCACCAGTGAGCATTTCCTGCCACCAATGTGGTGACAGTTTTTCTCCCACCTTCCCCTGACTGCTTTTGTGACAGACATTTTTCTTCTCTCTCTCTCTCTCTCTCTCTCTCTCTCTCTCTCTCTTTCTCCTCTCCCTCCCTCTCTCTCTTTCTCTCTTCCTTTTTCTCCCTGCTTTCAGACATAGTGGTTTGCAATACCATCATTGAGGGATATCATGCCTGTTACTTTATCTCCTTTCAGCATCTAATTTTTGTCCATAGTGATCATTTTTAACTATTATTGTTATTTGGGTCCCTTTTATGCCCTAATTATACTCCCCTGATATATGTGCCAAGCTTCCTATCATGGATTAGTCCTCCTGGCCCACCCTTATCTCTATTATCTCTGTTACCATGCTATCTTAATTTTTATTTATATCCCACAAATACATGTGATCATTCTATCCCTCTCCCTCTCTTCTGATTAATTTCATTGAGCATAATAATTTTCATATACCTCTCTGTATAAGCAAATTTCTCCCCCCATCCTCATCTCCTCTTCACTTTCTCTCTAATAGATGTGTACTATTCCATTGAGTAGATATACCACAGTTTCTATATCCATTCATCTATTCTCAGGCAATTGGGTTGTTTCCAGATTCTGGGTATTGTGAATAGTGTTGCAATAAACAATAGAATTTAGAAGACATTTCTGTGTTATGCTTTTGGACTTTTAGATTATTTCTAGGAGTGGTATTGCTGGGCTATATAGAAGCTCAATTTCTAGTCTTTTTTTTTCTTTAGAGGAATATCTATATTGCTCTCCAAAAAGTCAACATTCCTATCAAGAGTGAATGAGAGTCCCTTTCCCACTGCATTTGTGCCAGCACTGCTTATTCTTGTTCTTTGTGATGTGTGTCAGTCTGCTATGAGATGATATCTTATGGTTGTTTTGATCTGCATGTCCCTGATAATTAATGATGTGGAGACTGCTTGACCTCTGGGTTCCATCCACTTTTTTTTTTCTCAACGGGAAGACATGGAAATATGAGGCAGAACATGATGATTCATGTTCAATGGTTCTGTTAAAAATAAAATAAAAAAGAAGCAGGTGAGAACTCTTGTCTGGAAGCTATAAATGTAAATTTAAAAGAAGGAAAAAAGAAAAAGCATGAAGAAGAAAAAACGGCATGGCCGATGTGACAAGTTTGTTTATTTATTAATTTCTTTGGTCACACCTGGCAGCGCTCAGGGGTTCCTCCTGGATCTATGCTCAGAAATCGCCCCTGGCAGGTACAGGGGACCATATGGGATGCCAGGATTCGAACCGCCATCCTTCTGCATGAAAGACAAATGCCTTATCACCATGCCATCTCTCTGACCCCTATTTATTTTTTTGTAGAGCACAGTAAGAGAACAATTAGAAAGAAAATTCCTTTGGCCTAAGAGATATAGAGTGTCTTCACCATTGAAGCATACTGTCATGGGAACAACCACAGGTTCCAGATATGATCACTGTCAAACCGAAAGGTCTTACTTTGTGGTGCCAGGGAATATTCTGCTCAGTCGTAGTTGTCAAAGTCAATTCTCTGTAATTAGAGATCTTGGTTTATGCACAGATCCTAGGATGAATTCTAGGATAATCTTTATGGTCCCAGGAGAAGTTCTGCTCAAGTCTTTTTTTTTTTTTGGTTTTGTTTTTTGGGCTCAGGGGTTACTTCTGGCTCTGTGCCAGAAATCAATCCTGGCATGGGGTTGGAGTGGTGGCGCAAGTGGTAGGGCGTTTGCCTTGCATGGGCTAACCAAGGATGGACAGCGGTTCAATCCCCTGGTGTTCCATATGGTCCCCTAAGACAGGAGCAATTTCTGAGTGCATAACAAGGAGTAATCTCTGATCGTCACCGGGTGTGCCCCTCCCCCAAGAAATCACTCTTGGCATGCTTGGGGGATGCCAGGAATCGAACCTGGGCCTGTCCCAGGTTGGCCACATACAAGGAAAATGCCCTACCACTGTGCTATATCTCTGGTTGCTGTCATTAGTCTTCTGTAATTAATGATCTTTTTTTTTTTTTTCACAGATCTTAGGATGGAGTATCTTTTGATTTCATCTCATCGTTAGTCAATGAGGTAGAGCAACCTGCTCTTAGATTAAGTTGTTGCTGTTTCCTAGTCATCAGGGTGTCGTATGAACCTACCCAGGCCTATGTTGGTGCCAGAACAGTATTAGGGACTACCCCAGGGAGTGGTGTGAATACAGACTTTTGGGAAAATGTCTTTCTATCCAGGGGATAGATATCCAAGAGAGGGATTGCTGGATCATTTGGCAGTTCAATTTTGAGTTTACTGAGAACTCTCCATACTGTTTTCCATAAGGATTAGACCAGGCAGTGGATGAGAGAGTTCCTTTCTTACCACATCCCCACCAACAGAGATTGTTCTCATTATTCTTTATATGTGCCATCCTCACTGGTGTAAGATGGTACCTCATTTTTGTCTTTATTTGGGATAAAATAAATTTTTGTAGCAAGTTTGTGATAACTAATTAAAGAAGCCACAGGAAGCAAGTGCAATAGCTACTGGAAATATTTATTAGATTAGGTGTGAGAACTCTGTACTTCCAAGTTGTTTTATTCTAATAAGTACAAGAAGAAAGAAATTTCCTTAAGTTCACTTATGCTGGTCATAGTATAAAATTCAGAGATGAAAGATTACTAGAACTTTATCAGAAGTCTATGATGAAAAAGGCCATTAGAGTAAAATACTTTCACATTCTTCTTCTCTTTTAGAATTTTTTGGCCTGTTTTTAACCTTTTTGGTAGTTGATTTTCTTGAACTTCTTTTAGAAGCAGTTTGTCCAATTCCATGGATAGCAGTGATTTTACTCTTCCTATTCAGTATAAGATAACTCTCTGCATGAATAGATAGGCAAAAACTATGAATCAAGGCTGAAAGTTTCAATATCAGAACACAATATTTTGCTTTTAGACTAGCACACAGTTTGATTTGTGTGTGTAGAGCTCTATGAATTTTAACACAAATTTGTATTTGTGTAACTAGATCACCAGGAGAACCCAGAACAAATCCAATAGGTCTTCTTTGGCTGACTCTATAGTTAAACTAATCTTATAGTTAGCATATGGAAATAACGATAGGTGTATTGATTTTTGTCCACCCATTTAAGACAGGGTTCTTTAGACTTTTGCAATTTTATAGTAAGAAAAACACTGGTTTAAAGTATCTTTTGTTATAAAGTATCTTTTGTTATTTATCTTTTGTTTGGTCTCTGATTTTGAAGATCAACACCCTACATTTCTTTGAACTTCTGGAGTGAGAGCAATTGTTATTTTTGTGAGATTATTTTTAATAGGTTTCTGAATCGATCTTGAATACCAAAAAGATCAAGTCTAGGTTAGAAATTTAGGATTTTCAGCCATCACCCTCACCATTCTCCAGAGAAAGAAAGAGGAACAGTTAACATAATTGATCATTCATATGTATTAGAAGCCTTTGTTAAAATCCTGGTAGAATGAAATTTGGTAAACATCTAGGAAAGTGAATATGTGGAGGTGCTGTGAAAGTGGCATACTCTAAAGACATCATGGAGTATCTATGTACCTTTCCACATGAATCTCTTTCATCGGGACATTACTGATGTCATTTGTCACATCCTTATATAATAAGCCCATAAGCATCAAATATACTGTTTTTCTTAATGCTACGATTTGTTCTATCAGATTTATCAAACCTAAACAGGGGGTTCTGGTAGCTCTGCTGTGTAGTTTATTGATCAGAAGCATAGTTAAAAATTTGGGCTTGTGGGGCCTGGGAGATAGCATGGAGGTAAGGCGTTTGCCTTTCATGCAAAAGGTCATCGGTTCGAATCCCGGTGCCCCAGATGGTCCCCCATGCCTGCCAGGAGCAATTTCTGAGCATGGAGCCAGGAGTAACTCCTGAGCACTGCCGGGTGTGACCCAAAAACCAAAAAAAAAAAAAAAGGCGTTTGCCTTTCATGCAAAAGGTCATCGGTTCGAATCCCGGTGCCCCATATGGAACCCCGTGCCTGCCAGGAGCGATTTCTGAGCACGGAGTCAGGAGTAACCCCTGAGCACTGCCGGGTGTGACCCAAAAACTAAAAACCAAAAAAAAACCCCCAAAAATTCTGGGCTTGAATATGAACTGGTGTGAGGAGGAAGTCGAGGTGACTTAGTACTAACTTAATGGGATTTTTAAAAACTTTATTGAGACCATTGTGAATTTGTATTTCAGGCATATAGTGACAGTGAATTAGGGCCATTCCCACC
>PVKC010049658.1:0-10693 GCA_004027635.1 Crocidura indochinensis
CAGTGCTAGAGGGCTACTCCTGGCTCTGTACTCAAAAATCACTCCTGCCTCAGGGAACCATATAGGATGCTGGGAATTGATCCTCATCTATCCTGTGTTAGCTGTATGCAAGGCAAATGCTCTACTACTGTCCTAACACTCTGATCCCTCTGATGCCTTTCTAATGGCATTAGACACCAAAATGAAAACAGGATTAAAAACAATAAGTTATCTACAGAGAACATTCCTCAGTCAGAGGTCAAACACACAGGGAAAACTGAGGCAGTTTGTGGAGAACTAGAGAAGAGGTGCCCAACATTCCTGGGCCAATACAGACATCGGTGGGGATCTCCTTCACAAACAATCTATCATTTTAATGGGGATTCTGAAGTTATAATGAACTAGTAATTTTCTAGAGGATGCAAGCAGACATTCAACCCCTGAACCTAAACTCCGACAGCTAATGATTCTTCCAATTTAATAAATTCCCAAAGTATGAAAACAGTTCTCCTGTCCTTTGTCCTTAACGTTCCAAGTGATTGTGAGGCAGCGACTGTTAGACTCCATGAATTTCAATTTAAGTGAGCAGACAATTACTGTAGGTGTTTTAAATCATGCTGCTCATTTTAAAATATATTTTCCAGAACAACTCTGAACTACTGGTTGGCACTAAATGGCTAGGGGGGAGGCCAGGGCTGCATTGGGTGCACTGAGAAGAGGGGGCAGGAGGAAGTGAGGGGAGTTTGCAGTGACAAGGGGACACTTGGATACATGGAAGCCATAGAAGGGAGCCCTGATCTTAACAAGTCTGTAGGCAGAACCCAGTCAGCAACGAGGAGCCCTGGAGCTTAAATACTCCTGAGACATTGTCTAGGATGTCTAGGATGGGCAGAGGAATACAGAGTCCCAGTGCATGGATGACCAAGGGAGGCCCACGCCTGAGGCAATTGTGTTCCTGCAGGTAACATGGGTACTGGTGGACACAAGAAGGCTATAGGCAGGCTTCAATGTTGACCATCCTCTTCTTGGTGCTGTAGGGCTGTGTCCATTTGTGGAGCTGCTGTTTGTGCCATGAGTACAGTCAAGCATGGCTGAAGGCCCTTCTGCACACCCTACAGGGTCTGTGAGCTCTTCATCTCATGCTCAAGGGTTGTTGTCTGAGAGCTGGATGCTGGGGTCTGGACTCTCTGCAGGCAGGGTTGGCCAGAAAGATGCCTGTCCTCGAGCATGGATGAGAAAGGTAGAACTGACCCTGGGAACCATCCCAGCTGATTCTATAGGTCATGCCTTGGGTAACCCTTCCTGCACAGTGACCCCAAGCCCAGACATGGCGCACTGACACCACTGCCCTTCAGGGGCCAGGATAAGATGCTCTGCCTATAGGAAGGAGCCCTGCATTTGCTTTGCTGATGAAACTGCCCAAGTGGGGCCTGTCTGTGTACATGGAGACAGGCAGCCTGTTCTGGGCTGTCCCAGGGGTATATTTGAGAGGGGTCAGACAGGAGCAAGAAAATCTGTCGTTTGGATCAAAATCTGGTCGTTTGGAAAACATCCACACATAAGCTTGAGAACTCCCTAATATTCTTTTTTTTTTTTTTTTTTTTTTTGGTTTTTGGGTCACACCCGGCAGTGCTCAGGAGTTACTCCTGGCTCCATACTCAGAAATTGCTCCTGGCAAGCACGGGAGACCATATGGGGTGCCGGGATTTGAACCGATGACCTTCTGCATGAAAGGCAAACGCCTTACCTCCATGCTAACTCTCTGGCCCCTCCCTAATATTCTTGAGCATTAGCTCAAGAGTGATGACCAGTCAGCAGGATCTGGGGGTGCTCTTGTGTGAAATGTATTGTAACTGCAGATTTGCTTCAGTAAACCAACAGTTTTCAAATGACCAACCTGAAAACTTTTGTGATGATCCAATGACTATTGGTCCAGAAAGCTAACAACAACAACAACAAATAGTTGTGTTTGATTTTTAAGTTTCATCTTGTAATTGCACTTTAAGAAAGGCTCATTGTGGCATTGAAATGCTTATTAATACATCCTGCTCCCTTGTCTATGGTTCTGGGTGAGGTAGGGTTTTATTTCTTTACCACAAAAGCCAGGAAGAGATTAACTTCCCTTAAGTCATATTATAGTGGTTTGTACAATACCACTTTCTCCTAACTAGATTCTGTTTTAGACAATGTAGAAATGTGACTAATGTTACTCTGGAGTTTTACTGTTTTAAATGAATTAAAATTTTTGATTACTAGGACAAACCATGGTTCAATCACCCAGTGTCCCATATTGTCCCTCAAGGCAGGAGTGATTTCTGAGTGCATAGCCAGGAGTAACCCCTGAGCATCACTGGGTGTGGCCCAAAAACCAAAAAAACATTTTTTATTATGCCTTTAATTTATGACATAAAAAGTACTTTTAACTAATATAAACATGACCTTGTTAGGATACTCAAAGAAATATAAGAGTCTTCAGGTCTAGGAACAAAAACATAAACTTTGCTAGTCTGTTCAGGAGAGGGCACTTGCTTGCACACTGCTCAAGTGGATTTGATTCCCGAACTCCATATGGTCTCCAGCCCTCTTAAGAGTGGTCCCTGAGCATTTTTGGCTGTGAAAAAAAAACAAGAATTGCTAACCTAAAATACTTGTTCAGAAAGTATGATGGCTTGGAGTAAATATCTCTGACCCCAGGTCAGGGGCAGAGGGGAGGGTAGACTTCTCCCTTCCTCCTCTAGTAACTCCTGAATCTCAGGCCATTCACTGCAGACCCAGAGGATAGTGTAGCTCAGGCTCTGAAGTCAGAGATCACCTGTCACTTTGTGGTGTGGAGCTCCAGGGCCATGCCCTGTGATGCTCAGAGACCATGTGGTGCTAGAGACAGAGGTGGGGCCATGCACATGCAAGGCAATTGCATTACCCCTGCCCCACCTCTTGGGCACCCTTGACTGAGCTGGAGCCCCTCTAGAACTAACATGCCCCCAGATGCCCTCCTGGGACATCTGGCTTCTTTTCTTTTCCTGCCACCATCTTCAGAGGCATCAGGGTTTGAGGCCACACAAGTGAGGACATACTCTCTTCATTTGGGAGTGTCTTAGCCATGAATGGTGTGGAACCAGCTAAAGTCCAAACTCAGAGAAGTTCAGACTGGCCTGATACCCTCAGGTACAATTCTATCTAGTCCGTGGAGCCCAGTACTAGTCAGCACAAAGCTATGAGGCACTGACCTTAGTCCTCCCACAGAGGCAACACCCTGAAAACAAGTCGAGGATCCTCTGAGGTCATTTTCACTATCCTGAGCCATGACTTTAAATATGGAGCAAACAAGAGGTGCTCAGGGGCTTTTCTTTCTGATTTGGCAAACAATATTGAAGTGATGGGAGGAGTGCGTGAGAGTAACTGGGTATGCTCCAGCAGCCAGTACCAGTTCTAAGTCTCACCAGGGCCAAAGACATAAAGTTGTGAGAGACCCAGGCCTTATTGATACATATCTGTATCTGTACAGAATCCACTAAGTTGAAGCTCACAGCCCCAACCTTTCTCTGCACAAAGCACCACTTCCCCCTAACCCCTCAGAAAGGGAAATGAGAAAAAACATGAGATGGAAGCTGGGATAAGAAGCCTGAAGTCCATGGAATCTAGCACATAAGTAGTTAGGAACCATCCTTTTCCCAGGACTCTGACAATGCTCAGAGGAAAGACAAAAATCAGGACATGAGCACTTACTTAACATGCTAGACCCAGACACTTCTGTCTTGGTGCTATTTATTCTAAACATTAATTGGTTTTTGAGTAATTGATGGGTGAGTACTTTCTCATCCATATCAGATCCACTAGGGAAACATCAACTTCTGTAGGATGAAATCCAGCTGCTATACAATGCGCGACATGGGAAGATTAATTAAATCATACCTCGCTCCCATTAAGAAAGTCCATTTACATTGTTGGACAGATGGAAGATAGTAACAAAGTGGAATAGCAACTCTATGACAGGTTGGTTTCTCCTCTCTTCTGTTCACAAACCCTGGATGGTGCCCAAGAGGTAGTACAAACGGTAGGGTACTTGGTTTGCAAGTTTGATCCCCAGTACCCGATATTATCTCCTGAGCAACACCACAAGTGATCCCCAAATGCAGAGCCAGGAGGAAGCCCTGGAGAAATCACACCTGGGTGTACCCCAAAATAAAAAAAACAAACAAATGAACAAACAAAACCCCTGGATGGTTTATTTCCAGAAATTGGCACAACTGTCTCTAAGAAAACCCTTCATCACATAAATTCTATTATAACTTCCTATTTGGCTGGACTTTATGAAACTTATCTGCATTTTAGAATACAAAACCTTGTTTTTTTTCCCTTAAACCAGAATGTCTACATGTTTCACTGAAGCTTCTGAATACATTGAGGGGAGTGCTATGACAATGGAAATACAAGCTAAGTGGTTTGAGTCAGATTCCTGGGGCCCATTTATAATGACATACTGAGATCATAATTGAGAGTTTCCATGAGCGTAAAGGTCTTTGCTATACTCATTACTGATTAACTTCTGTTTTTCAATGTAAAAATCATTCTAGTCATCAGCTTTATATGACTTTAACATACTAGAAATAAAAATAATCAATTCTAAAAAATATAATCAATTCTTTATAGCAAACCTAAAATCTGACCCATCACAGAGGCTAGTGACAAAGACCTTCTATTCATGGATGATGGAAGGCTGAGTCTCAGAATCCAGAACCTTTTATGAGCACAGGTGTGCGGTGTGAGGGGATTTAACACCCTGAGCATGGTTCTCTGTGAACCTCCAATGCTAAGTTCTCACAGAGTCAGGCCTACTGATGGGTCGTCCCATCCCTCCTCATCCTCTTCTGTGTCCCCATATCTTCCTCCTTCCTTTCCTGCTCCTTGCCCTCCACTCTTCCCCTCCTTTGTTGGCCCTTTCTTTCCTTCCCTTCATTCTCTTTTTCCTCAGCCTCCTCTCCCATGTCCCCTCTTTTCTCTTCTCTCTCCTCCCTCCTGCCTTTCTTTGAACTGCAAGTATTTCAGGAAGAGCAATAACTCTAGATTGGATTTCTGAGCACTAATTACTCGCCAAGAACTCTTTTAAGCTCTTTCCTGGTATTAAATAATTCACTCATCACAGCAATACCAGGTAGAAAGTGATTCTCTTGGCATCAGCTTTCTGCTGCAGCCACTACATTTCTTGTGCAAAGAGCAGGTAAAGTGCCTCCCTGGAAAACAAAGTTGATGTTTGCTTAACAAGAATAAAGCTTCTCCTGAAACCATCTGGCTGATACTGTGAATTTGGGAAGAAATTCCATCAAAGTCTGTGATTCTTACTCATTCTCTGATACCTTTTTAGCCACTGTCTTTGTCTGAAGAAATGTGACATACATCCAAATCCACTCAGTGCCAGTTGGCAGGCTCCTGGCCAGGGTGGATAGAGGCGCTTGACTGTGGCTGTGGCTGTCTGTGCACCTGAGCCCTAGCCCTGCACTGTACGTTAGCAAGCCAATCAGGGCTCGTGAGCAGACCCAAAGATAGGGTAAAGGGCTAATGCTAGAGAGACACACAAGAGAAGGGAGAAATCAGGTGTTTGGGTGACACCTGAATGTGACAGCGGGGTGTTGCAGAAACAGGGGACAAAGCTTCCTTCATTTCTCCCAAGCAATCATTCTCTTATCAAAGATGAATGACTCCCCCTATAATACCCCCAATAGTTACTGTGCCTATGCAGGGGGAAAAAGAAAAAAAAAACACAAAATAATAATTTTTCCATATATATATTTATTGATTGATCTATTTTTTGACATCTTTATTTTAGTGTAGATATTGAAGTTGATGTCTCCAATTTTAATTTATTTTATCTTTCTCTTTCTTTTTGCACTCCAGTATGGTTTGATTTCAAAACCAATACTATTGTGTGGTGCTTATCTTTATTGCTGTATTGCTCACTGGATATTTAATTTGATATTTCTTCTGTATTGTTGTGGTGTTTCAATTACCTTTTTCATGTCCTCTCTCAAACTGAGGTTGAAACCTCTAGAAAGACTTCACCCATCTTCAGCTTATTTTATTTTATTTATTTTTATTTTTTCTTATTTTTTACCCCATTATTGCTTTTCTTTCCTTCAAACAAAACCATATAACTCAAATTATCTAGCTCCACCTCTCAAATAGAGGGGGAAACAAGGGAGGGTACCAGGACCAAACAGATATATGATCACTAATAGTAAGCTAGACAAAGAGGGGACCACCTACTCTAGCAGCTCGGGGGGTGATAGTGGGGGATATGGGTTGCAGGAAGGGAACGGGGATGAGGGAGGACAAATTTGGTGATGGGTATTCCCCTGGTTCAATGTTAATATGTACCTAAAATACTAGTGTGAAAGATATGTAAGCCAATATGATCAAAATAAAAATTAAAAAAAAAGATGAATGACACACACACTCTCTCTTCCACTTCTCTTTCTCCATCCTTTTCAATATTAAATACTTCTCTCAGGAAGCATGATTAATTATAAGACATCTTTTTCATTAAGTTTTCAAAGATTTCCCTGATTATAAGAATAAATTACAGAATTTAACTATTTCCACGACATTCCTGGCATTTTTTATCATTTTCTTTATTGGTATATTTTTGGGAGATAAGTTTTTCTTCTTTTCCAGAAAATTTCTCAATGGGCAGGGGAAGTAGAAAAGAGACAGTAAAAAATAGAATTCCATGTCATTCATCCTGTTTCATGCAGTTTTTGAAAGCCAGATGTATGTAATACGATATTTGAAAGCCAGATTTATATAATATATTACATAGACATGGAAATATCATACATACGATCATTGAACAGACCAGAAATTATTCAAATATATTGATAACAGACTAGAGCAATTAGTATAAATTTTATCAAGTCAATGACTGATATGTAAGTTATTTTATACATAGTATAAACATTATTTACAGATGCATACTTTTGGGGGGGCTTATAAGCAGTGCTTGAGAGTTACCCCAGATTGATTGTGCTCAGGAACTGCTTATAGTAGTGCTTGGTAGATCATGTGGTGCCAAGGATTGATTCCAGGTTTCCTGCCTGCAAAACTTGTGCTTGGCCCATTGAACCAACCCTCCTGCCCCACAACCCACAATCCTTCTGCTCAGACAACTTTAGTATCTCTGAGCACACTTTAGCACAAAAATTTTGCACATCCAAGTTCCTTCAAGAAATCACAGTTTACAACTTGATGAGGTAATATTTAAAAGTGATTTAAAAGTGTTCTATGTTCATCCCTGCACTTTGAACAATAGCCCAAATATGAAAACAACCTAAATGCATAAACTATAGATGAAGGGACCAAGTATTTTTGGCACACTCTGTAAGTTTAAGAAAGAATAAAATTATTCCATTTGGAGCAACATAGATGCACTTCGGGGTTTCATGCTGAGTGAATTAGTTAGAAGGAAAGGATAGATCCAGAATGATCCATAATGATGTGGGACACAGACACAGAAAGGCAGCAACAACTGACAAAAGGAAATATGATGAAAGAAGTACCCACACTACTGAGTGAGGAGATTGGGAGTGAGGTCTTGGGGTCCTTGGGAGAGGGATGGCATCATGGGAGACATGAGGGTCTCTGTCCCTTTCCAGCCCAAAGCTGAAACAAATCTGTCACACAGAGTTTTTTGTGGAAGCAGATTCCAATCTGCCCTAGGCAACTGCACAGCCCTCCAAGATAACCCCAGTTATCTTGAATAAGAATGTCCCAGGCACCTGCAAGGGCCCTTTAATGTCATCCACTCCCACTTCAAAACAGGTGTCATCTCAGCTGATCTGCAGGTGACAAGAGTCAGGAAACCAGGCTTAAAGGCAGAGAAGGCTCTGAGGGAGATTTGAAGACAGCTGGAAGTTGCATTCCCAGAGGGTTCTGCTCCAACGTGCTGGTGTCACACTCAGCATTGACCCAGCATTCACAAGAACTTGGCTGACTAGCATTTTCAAATGCAACAGTGGACAGCAGATAAACACTGGTTCCAACATCCAAGGAACATAAAGCCATGGGTTCTTAGATCCAGAGAACATATAGCCACAGCTGGTAATGCAAAACTACCAGTTACAGGATCCAGAGAATATAGCCACTGACTCCAGGATTCAGAGAACACACAAATACCAGCTTCAAGATCCAGACAACACACAGCTACTGACTCCAGGATTCCGATAATGCAGAACTAGTAGCACCCAAGGCTCTATGCTTCTCAAACCAGGACCCCCAAACCTTGGATGGCTCCTTTTTGGGTCCTAAGGAATCATTCAAACCCTGTTAGTCCAGCAAAAACTGCCTATGAAGAGCACGTCTGGAGGTCATGGTGCAGTCAGAAGAAGTGCACTCCAAACTGTTCTCCAAGACCCTGAACTACAAGGTTCAGAGCCAGCTGCAATGGGCTCAACTTTGCTTTTGTTTTCCGTTCTTTCTTTCTTTCTTTCTTTCTTTCTTTCTTTCTTTCTTTCTTTCTTTCTTTCTTTCTTTCTTTCTTTCTTTCTTTCTTTCTTTCTTTCTTTCTTTCTTTCTTTCTTTCTTTCTTTCTTTCTTTCTTTCTTTCTTTCTTTCTTTCTTTCTTTCTTTCTTCTTTCTCTTTTTGGGGAGTGAGGGAGGGGGTCACACTTGGCAGTGCTCAGGCATTACTCCTGGCTCTATGCTCAGAAATCGCACCTGGCAGGCTCGTGGGGGACCATATGGGATGCTGGGATTCGAACCACTGTCCTTCTGTATACAAGGCAAACACCCTACCTCCATACTATCTCTTCGGTCCTGTTTTCTGTATTTTCATTGCAAGAGCAAAATCCATTGGTTCAAAACAAAATAACCCCTTTGAATACAGTGAAATGGAAACCAAAGACCATGGCAAGTAGCAGAGGGTGAGAGTTGGCCTACCCTGAAGTACGAGGCTCTTCACCATGCGGACATAATCTTCGGGCTCCTGCTCCGTTGTCAGTTCCCAGTAGCCCCGCGAGATGCCCATGGCCTGGTAGAGCCGATCAGAGCTGTTCGTCCCACACAGCAGAGTGACCACACTCTCAGGAGGTACCAGTACGCCTGCCAGAAACTGGCACCGCTGCAGAGTGAGGTCCTGGAGTAGGATGTCTGACACAATCAAGAGCTTGCACTTGTAGGAGCTGATCCCCAGGCGCTGCAGGTCCTGGGGTGAACAGGCGCCCAGGGGACACATCAGGATCCCTTCCCTATCCACTGCAGGCAGGAAGAGCTTCCTCAGGTACAGCGCCCACTCCTCTGCATCCTCTTCGTAGAGCACCGCAATGTCCTTCATACCTTCCGGAAGAAGAAAAAGCAACATGCTCATTTATTTTTCTTTGGAGAGAAATAAGAGAGAGAGTGAGAAAGAGAGAAAATGTGTGTATATGTGTGTGCATGTATTGGAGGGTCACACCCAAAGGCAATTAGGGCCCATTTGATGCTGGGGTGGAACATACGGTGTTTGTGTGCAAAGCATGAGCCTTCCTTTCCTCTAGGAAACCTTTCAGGTCAATGCCTTATTTTCTTTATATCTAAAATAATATGATATTAGCACTTTATGAGATATATCTCAGTTTGTTTATACCAGAGATGAATCATACAGTTCACTCTGTTATCATCAAGACCATATGGGATAAGGTGGTCTTGAAGCTTAAAACCCAGACTGTGTTTTTTCATTTAGTGTCTACACCAGACTCACCGAACATTATGAATCTAGCCTGTACCACAGAAGTGAGCCAGAAGCCACAGCAGGAGGTAGAATAGTAATGGAGGAAGATCCTAGGACAGTACCCAGTGTATCCTGGTCTTGAATAGAACCCCTTGGGGCACTGTTTCTTCTACTAACTAAAAGTTTAACCCCAAAGAGCCCAAACTAATAAACCGGACTATTCTGAGAAGAGATGAGACAATTGGCACTGAAAGACATCAGTGTCTCTTCCAGGAAAGAGTAAGTACGTGAAGAAAATATAGTTCCCATGTTGAGAAAGTCAGCAAAATTGAATTTTTTAAGGAGGAAAATCTAGAAGAAACCATGTGAAGAAGTTACTTTCTTTCCCTGCCAAATGAAAATGATGAATGTCAAGCCAATGAAGGTTCTGCTCAACACAAAAAAAGTGAACAGAAATAGTAGGAAGGAAGAAAAATCCCAAGAAGGTAGAAACAAGACCCTATAGTCAATGAAATGAAAAGTCAAGTAGACTGAAACTTTACAGATATCAATTTACATGGAATATTAAATATGACAATGTGTGAAAGCACAAAGGACAGCTTTACCTAGATTGCAAATAAGAAGCGGCAAGGACTAGGTTTAACATCAGTAGTACTTTAATCTCTTCTCTGGTCTGAAAACTAGAAATTTTTATGTGAATAAAAGTTAAAGCAAGGACCAGAGTTATAACATAGTGGGTAGGGTGCTTGCCTTGCATGCTAACTGACCTGGGTTCAATCCTTGGCATTCCATATGATCCTTTAGGTGTAGAACCAGGAGTAACCCTTAAGCATTTCTGTGTGTAGCAACTACAAACATGATTTAGAGAATAAATTTTTATATTAAAAATTGATACCCTTCAGTATGACCTGTTCTTCCTATTAAAAACAACATGTAGAGCATGGCCTCATTGTTTTGTTTTGCTTTGGGTTACACTGGGCTGTGCTCAGAGGCTGCTGCTGGCTCAGGTGGCCATGC
>PVKC010049659.1:0-10697 GCA_004027635.1 Crocidura indochinensis
CTTTCACCTGCTTGGAGAGTGCATTTTCCTCCTTGAATATGCCTGTAGTCTCAATATCCTGGAGTGTTTTGCCTACGTATTTTTCTATGTATCTTATGGTTTTAGGTCTGATATCAAGGTCTTTCATCCATTTGGATTTTATCTTCGTACATGATGTTAGCTTGGGGTCTAAGTTCAATTTTTTGCAAGCGACTAGCCAGTTGTGCCAACACAACTTGTTGAAGAGGCTTTCTTTGCTCCATTTAGGATTTCTTGCTCCTTTATCAAAAATTAGGTGACTGTGTGTCTGGGGAACATTTTCTGAGTATTCAAGCCTATTCCACTGATCTGAGGGCCTGTCCATGTTCCAATACTATGCTGTTTTGATAATTATTGCTTTGTAGTAAAGTTTAAAATTTGGGAAAGTAATTCCTCCCATGTTCTTTTTCCCAATGATTGCTTTCACTATTCTAGGGTGTTTATTGTTCCAAATAAATTTCATAAGTGCCTGACTCATTATTATCTACCATTAATATTACTCCTTCTACTTCACTATAACTCTGTTTTTGGTCCTTGTGAGCTGTTGGCCACTGGCGGGTCAGTGCATATCTGTTGATTACAGGCTCCTGCAAAGATCTCCATATAGGGCTGCCATGTTGAGAAAATTCAAGAAAATTCAAAGAAAATTTAGATGGATGAATAAATTTGAGTTTAACGTAAACAAGAGAAACTTTTCAGCATAGGTAGGCCTCATGGGAGATGTTTGGAGCAGTTGATATTTATCTAAAACAAATTTAATTGGGTATCCTATATTTATTGGCCAATGCTATCTTTTAGCAGTCAGTAAAGCCAGAATATTTAGGGCATATGAATTTGAGAACATCCTGGCCATGACCATTGCCATTCAGAGCCAGGAGATCAAAGAACTGATAACTGCTGAGTACTTGGGGAAAAGCATAAAAATAGCAATAACATAAATTGACAATTAAAGAAAAAATCCCTCTTTAGAAGCCAGGTGTCAAAGGGTTAAATTGTAACCCTTCTACCAACTTCCTGTTTCCCTAATCTCTCTTTTTAGTATATAAAAGCCAACCTGGATTACAGAACCTTTTCCCACCTTTATGGGTGGGGTTCTGGATAATAAAGAAAGAAGTTTGGTTTTGTGCGAGAGAGAAAGCACATAGCTTTGGCAGCACATGGCAGAGAATCTCATGGCAGAGAAAAGCTGTGAGGAATAAAGCAAGCTGACTCCAATGAATATCTTTTCTGACTTCAGTGTATTATTTCTCCGCAGCTACTACCAAGCTTCATCAGATCCATCTGGATGAGGGGTTAGAAACTCTGTGCCTGGTGTGATCTCATCCAACTCATGGACTTTATGTTTTAATTTTTAATCTATGACTGGCACTTTAAAAAGTGACATAATACCCAGAGACCCTAGAACACTCAAAGATGAATGCATTGACCCTTTGGTGGCTAATCATGCATTCTTGAACTGCAGTGAGAGTGCAGAGCCCATCACCAGAACATTGGTGCACATTGCTCCCGTTCTGTTCTGAACATGGCAGGGGCCCCTCAGGGGGGACAGAAGCAGGCAGTGAAGGGAGGGAAGCTGAAGACTCTGAGCAGACTCTCAGAGGCCGAGACACCCATCCTGTCTTCTACCAAAGGTGCTTTGTGCGAGGACTTTAGCCCCTAATCTTATAGAGGTCACTAATTGGGATGAAGCCAAAAAGAAGCCCCATTGGAATGGGACTTGCAGCAGGCAGATGATCAGGTTTCCCCAGCCAGATACTGGCTCTGGAACTTAAGGCCTTTCCATCCTAGATGACTTCAGCAACCTAATACAGGAGAAACAGGTAGGAATTCAAGCCCAGCTGAAACTCAGATGAGGAGAAGCTGCTTTCAGAACCTCCTGCACCTGGGTTATTTCCAAAAATTAACTTTGTTTCAGGGTAATATCTGACCCTATTTGAATTGGTCACCATATTGCCGGCTAAAATGAGTTTTATCTATATCAATATTACTGTTTTGTTCTAAGCCCCATGCAAACAGAAGATTTTGTATGCAACTTTAGTGGTTTAATATTAGTTTGCATTATTCCAGGGAAATGCATATTGTTGTTAAAATTTTAGAAGTTCTCAGCTATCCTAGTGAATATTTCCAATTGCTAGGATGTTTTATTGTGTATTATTATGTAGCAATTTATTCTCAAATTACGTCTGCAAAAATGTTCTAATGTCTTCATCCATAGTCATGGATGGAAAAGGAAATTGGATACTACAGACTTTTATTAGCAGTTTTTAGAAAACTTTGTGACTTCACCCTGGATACTACTTGTATCTTTACCTGAGAGACCCCACCCATGGCTGGAAGGGGTCTTGGGAAGGTTAGATAAGGCCTTTGACCCAGGGGATTGGGGCCTTTTTGTCTTTTACCAGCATGGAGAGGAATTGGCATTTACCTGGTTGGAGAGCTATGGCTGAGGGAGAAGCAAGAATGCAGGGCTGAATGCATAAATGGTTAGCAGTCACATCTGTTGGCTAGGGCTAAGTAAAGATGTTATCTCTCTGGAAGCCTGCCTGTGCGTAAGTTCAATACCCGCTGCTTTCCTGGACCCAGACCAGGTTAATGGGGGATGGAGCCATGAGGCTGGGGTCTAAGAACAAAGGCCTCCATTCACTATCCAAGTCCATCCTAAAACTTATTTTCAAACTCTATATATATTTCCAAAATTGTTCTCGTGATTTTGTTTAAAGAAGTTTATGGAAAGGAACTTGAATGTTCTAGACTCGGGGGGCTGGGTGGTGGTGCTGGAGGTAAGGTGCCTGCCTTGCCTTGTGCTAACCTAGGACGGACCGCGGTTCGATCCCCCAGTTTCCCATATGGTCCCCCGTGCCTGCCAGGAGCGACTTCTGAGCGAATAGCCAGGAGTAACCCCTGAGCGTCACCGGGTGTGCCCCCCCCAAAAAAGTATGTTCTAGACTCATATTACATGCTTAGTGTGAGAATGTTTAAGAATTTTTAAATTAAGTGTATTTGCAGAAAGGTTCCACTGTTTATGTTTAGAAAAGTTTATGAAAATTTGTGATATGTAGAAAATATGGAAAAGGCTGATTGTTTTGAAAATTATGTATACAATTTAAACTTTGATGCTTTGACTTCTGATCTGAGGATACAACCTCTGGAGAAAAAAGTAGAAAAAAGTTTTGTAACTTTTCTTTTTTGTTGTTTTGTTTAAAACATAAAAGGTGGCAATATAACTCTTCTCCCAACTTCCTGTTTCCCTAACCTGTTCTTTTGGTATGTAAAAGCCCACCTGGATAACAGGGTCTTTTCCCAACCTGGTGGATGGGATTCTGGATAATAAAGAAAGGAGTCTGGTTTTGTGTGAGGGACAAAACACAGGTCACATAGGCAGCATAGGGCACTAGAGTGAGAGCACGTGGCAGAGGCTGCACATGATAGAGAAAGGTCATGAGAAAATAAAGCAAGCTGACTTCATTGAATATCTTTTCTAACTGGTGTGTATTATTTATCTGCCACTACCCAGCTTTATCAGAATATCCACCTGAGGGGTTAGAAACATGGTGCCTAAGGCAGTCTCACCCAAATCTTGGACTTTATTTTTTATTTTTAATCTACAGGTTAAATGAGCATAGTAAGGCTACCTGGCAGAAGGAAAATAAATCTCATTAAAACTGATGCAAGTTTAATCCCTTAATAGCCAATTAGGGAGTTTCAGACTAGGCACATCCAGAGAGTCAATGCACCCCTCCATGGGTACCCACCTGGAACTTTAGCCTTACAAATGCATTTAAGATCCCAGCTAGCCCTTCCGGAAGACACCTCAAAACAATGTTCTAGCTACTACACTTTTCAGTACTTGATTTCCTTAAATAATTCTTTTACCTGTGTTCTTTTAAGCATTTCTTCAAAGACTTGTTGTTCACTTGTTTTTAAATTGTACTAACAGAAAGTGCTTCTGTAGAGAATTTGTCAGAGGATCTCATATGCTAAAGAAACCTTTTCCCTCTAACTATTCTAGTATTGTTACTCCAGAACCCTGAGTTGTCCAGTCTGAATGGAAGGAAGAACATTAAAGGTATCCTACAAGAATAGGCCAAGGATGTGTCAACACAACTCGGCTTAACTTTGAAATCTATGAAGAGATGTCACTCAAATTTAAACTCATGAGGGATTTCAGGGATAATATAGTGGGTAGGACATTTGCCTTGCATGCAGTAGAGTTGTTTGATCCCAGCATCCCATGTGATTCCCCCAAACCTATTAGGATTAATTCCTGGGTACAAACAGAAGTAACCACAGAACATTGCTGGGTGTGGCCTAAAATGAATAATAAATAAAATAAAGTAAGTCATGATGACAATGCCTTGAAACAAAGTAAATTATGATGACAATGTTTTGAAATAATGGCCAATTTATTAAGTATTGATAAATACACTGAAATATACAGGTATAGCCAGTCTATCCTGAAAGAAAATCCAGATCTTGGGTTAATAGATTTGCCCATCCTGTCTGACTCAATTTTCTTCAACAAAAAGGAACTTTTACAACTATCCTGTCAAATCTTCATACAAACATTGTCCAAAAAAGCAAACTGCAATTATTTATTTTACTCAAGCCATCTTTAAGTATTTGATTCAATATCTTTCAGAATCAAACATTTTGAACCTTTATAAAAAATTGGCCAATCCATATACACATGAAAACATGTTAACCATCACTCATCATTAGAGAGATTCAAATCAAGACAACAATGAGGTACCACCTTACACCAATGAGGATGGCACACATCAAAAATAATGTGACCATTTTCTGTTGGCAGGGATGTGGTAAGAAAGGAATTCACATCCACTGCTGGTGGGAATGCTGCCTGTTATGACCCCGAAGGAAAATAGTATGGAGGGGTCTGAGGAAACTCAGAACTGAGCTGCCATATGACCCAGCATTTGCACTCCTGGATACCTATCCCCAAGACAAAGGACATTCATAGCAAAGTATGTATGCACTATACAATTTATCTCAGCACTCAAAACAATAGCCAGGATTTGGAACCAACCTCAATTTCCAACATCAGATGAGTGGTTCATGAAGATGTAGTGCTTATATACAATGGAGTACTACATAGCAGTTAGAAATGATACAATCATGGATTTTGCAGCAACATGGATTGATCTAGAAAATATTATGTTAAAGGAAGTAAGCCAGAAGAAGAAGGATAAATATAGAATGATAGCACTTCTCTGAGGTGTTTATAGTATATAACCATATATACATATAGTATACCATGAACAAATACAATGGGTAGAAACTTCAAGTACCATAGATGTCAGCATATAGCAAGAAGTGTTCAAATCAAATGGAAGATGGGCAACACAAAGTCTCAACAATCCATTATACTATAAAGAAAGCAGAAACAATAAAACAGCAGTTTAGAATGAACAGGTATGCAATCAACCTCTAACCACAAAGACCCATAAGAATGTCCTGATGTATTTATCCACAGATCCAGGCACAGAATATGATTGGAAGCCAGAGACTCCCACTGCAGTGATTACTGACAATATGTTTTAATGTCTTAATTTTACTAGGTATAAAATAACTCTTCAGCTTCTTTGTCCAAAGTAATTCTTGGAAACAAAGGGTAATCACCTTATTTTATACTTCGGTGCTCAATTATACTAGATACTATATGCAGTACTCAGTAGGACAATGTCTCAATAAAATACACCAATTTACCCATTTCCTTTAGTTTATATTCTATTAGAAAAGAATATGATCATTCAGACCACTGAACAGTCAACGGTGTACCAGACTTATGTTACAGGTCACACTTATTGAATACGTTTTTGCAAATTATCATTTCCTTTATTTTCTCTCCTTTTCTCTGTTCTTCCTACTTTCTCTTTCTTTCTATCCTTTCCTCCTCTTCTTCATCAGTTCAATCTATGTTCAATAAAGCACAGGCTTTCAGTTTCTTTTTAGGAAAGGAATCCGGGTAAGTAAGGTTCAATGGACAATACTACATAGGATAGCCACTGTAGGGTTACAGACCTTATGATGAAGCTGGATGGAGATGGATAGAGGGGCCTTTCTCTGCCATCCCAGGTCACGTGACTCCATCCCCCATTAACTGGCGGATTTGGGTCCAGGAAAGCAATGGGTATTGAGCACACTCACAGGCAGGCTTCCAGAGAGATAACATCTTTATTACCCTGGCCAACTGATGTGGCTGCTAACCATTTATGCATGCCATTCTTAGCTAGCCCTGCCTTTTACTTCTTTCATCTATGTCTCCTCCAACCTCCATCCTGGCCAAAGACCAAAAGAGCCTAATTCCCTGGGTCAAAGGCCTTATATAACATTCCCAAGACCACTCCCCGGAATGAGAGTGGTTTTGCAGGTAAGGTTACACATAATATTCGTTTCCCAAGACCCCTCCCAGAAATGTACGGGTCTCAGGTAGATAGACCTAAATCCAGGTGGAGTCACAGCCACCTCTTATAGTCCTCATTACCACATTGCTTAGTACTCTAGATGCAAAAACTATGCTTATCCTAAAATGCTCTACACACTATCTAACCCTGAAACCTTCATTTAACAAAGCCCACCTCCATCAGGAATGAAGGCCTAGGAATTGGAAAACCTTCCAACTCACCAGCCCAATATTTTATACTTATTTTTTTTTACCATATTTACTTATTTTTCTTTTCTCTTCTCTCTTATCCTTTTTTGTCTCTTTCTCTCCTAATTTGTATCTTAGTTACTTATTTATCTTTTTTTTTTCCTTTTTTGGTTTTTGGGTCACACCCAGAAGCCCTCAGGGGTGGTTCTTCACTCAGAAATCACTCTTGGCAGGCTCAGGGGACCATATGAGATGTCGGGATTCAAACCACCATCCTTCTGCATGCAAGGCAAATGCCTTACCTCCGTGCTATCTCTCCGGCCCCTATTTATCTTTTCTTAATTCAATTATTTCTTAAGAGCTCAGACCAATCCTGTAAAGGACAGGCCTCCAACAAAAACTTGAGATCACTAATGCCTGTTTCAATGTGGACATGAGTCTGTGGACAAAAGACCTCTCTCTGATTGCCCAACCTAAATTGTAAACAAGCCATGCCTAAAGTGCATATAACAACTCATATATTATCCATTCCCTCTTCAGAAATTCTTCTGTCATTTCATCCCCAGATCCTAATCCAATATCCCTACTTATTTAACCCTCTTTACCCTCAGTTCTTAACTCATCAGGTACAGAGACCTACCTCCTGACCCAATAAGCCTCCACCCAGCTCCCAAAGTGAAAGGGCACGCTTTCAGCCCCACATCTTGTGCTACAGCAAGAAACTACACAACCAAAACTCCTGCTGACATATGCTTTGTGGCCCTTCTCATTCCCCTGCCAAATGTGGACTGTTGCATGCTACCAGATTCAGCTCCAGAAGAACCACCAGTTCAAGGACACAACGTGATCCCTTACTGCTGCAAATCATTTCTCAAACTCAATAAGACCACAGTGTGTGTGATGAAAATGTGCCCTGGATTTCACCCACCACAAGAATATCGCAAAAGCTTTAATAAGGAAAACTATATTTCCTTTATATGTATAATACCTCTATAATACCCCCTAGTTTATTTATTTCCAAATGTAAGATATGCACTTACATCACTTTTTTCTTTAATAATTTTAATTTATTTTATGTATTTCTTCTATTGTTTTATTTGTGTGTGTTTTTAAATTCACCTGTTGTGCTTCTGCTTGGTATGAAAACTTACAAGAAAAAGTCTTACCTGTGATAAAAGCGCAAGTCAAAATCAGGGCACAGAGATTGTGTAGCCTGTCATTCTTTGCTACAAATGCAAAAACAACATAATATGGCACTATTCCTTTTTGAAAAGTCATACTAAAAAGGGAGGATTTTATGTATAGAAACAAGCTCTTATCTTCTACAGATAAGAACTCATACATTTTATAATACTGGGGCGCTTCCCACTCTGTACCTGTACCATGTGGACCCAACTTAGACTGCATGTGATCAGACAGCCATCGTCCAATCCCAAACTTTAGTTCCCAGACATAGAACCGACACAGTTCCCTGTAACAGCACCAGGAACCAAACTCTGCCAGGGAAATTCCTGATACTGCTCTGGCACCAATTTGCACCAATTTTGATCAGACATTATGACAATGAGGAAATGTCAACAACTTGATTTAAGAGCAGGTTGTCTTATCCCATCACCTAATGGTAAGATGAAATCAGAGGACACATCATCCTTTGATCTGTGCAAAAACCAAGATTGCTAACTACAGAAGACTGACTTTGACAATCATGACTGGGCAGAACTTATCCGGGACAAATAAAAAAGACCCTAGCCTAGACTTCAGCCTAGGATTTGTACAATAACCAAGATCTCTAATTCCAGAGGTCTGACTTTGACAATTGTGACTGAGCAGAACTTCTGGAAACATAATAAAGGACTCTATCCTAGCCTTTGTCCTAGGATGTGTGTAAAAACCAAGGCCACTAATTACAGAGGACTGATTACAACAATAGTGATGGAATAGAGCTTCTAGAATCATAAAGACTCTCTCCTAGCCTTCGCCCTATGACCTACGCTAATAGCAAGATCTTCAGCTACAGAGACTGGATGTCGTCGCCCATACCTGAGTGGAAAGTCTTCTGGCACTATAAAAAGACCTTGGGGTGTGAAAATGAGCATGTATGAAGCCTGTAGTTGTTCCCATGGCAGTATGCTTCAAGGGCGGAGAAACCCTGTATCTCTTAAGCCAAGGGAACTCCTGTTCTAATTTCCCCAATAATTACTGTGCCTATGCCAAAAAAAGTGCAAAGCTGAAATCTTGCCACACCAGTCCTCCTCCCCCACTTTTTTCCATTCTTGTGGTTACTATTAGGGTGCTTTTTTTATTTCTGCTGTGATTTTTTGTAGTTCCTGGTTGTTGTTGCTTTTTTTTTTTGCTTTGTTTGTTTGTTTGTTCTTTTGTATTTTTTTGTTTGGGTTGGTATGTTTTTCTTCATTTTTTCCTTTCTTATTTGAACTGATATTTATAACCTCTAGATGGACTCCTCCCAGGTTTTTTTAAATAATTTTTATTGTGACAAAAGCGAATTACAAATTTTTCACAGTAATATTTAAGGTACATAGTGACAATGAATCAGACACATTCCCTCCATCAGAGTTGTCCTCCCTCCAATCCTGAGGGAGGACATGTTCCCAGCATGTATCCCATATTTCCCTCATTTGTACCCCAAACACCTAGTATAACTGCTCTCCTCTGTGTATAGCTTGTTGTAGACTGGGGATCAATTCTGTTGTTGACTTTGGGGTTGGTGTTTGAGTCTGATCATTTTTATATTTCCACTCAATGTTCATATAACTATTTGGTACTTGTACCCTCCATTTATTTGTCCCCTCAATTCATGAGATAGATCAAGATGATTCACAGTATGTGGTTCTGTTGCAAAAAGAAAAAAAAAAGAAAAAAAAAACAAGAAAAAAGAAATAACCTCTAAATACACTGTCTAGAGGTTATAAATATCAATTTAAAAGAAAGGGTAGGTATCGAGGGGGTCAGGGCTTAGGGAGGAGGGCAGGTAGATCCTAGCTTCCGGTTCTCTACTGAATCCTTTCTTGATCCTGAGGCTGGCTGGCTCTACCTGGCATGGGGTCTGGGGAGACCATAATGCCGAAAGCTTTCTCCCTAGCTTGGGCAAGCTGGGAGCCTTGGTAGACCCACAGCTGCCCCCTTTCCAGCCCCCCCCAGCCTCCAGGCCTTCCCTGGGACCCAGCCCAGGCGGCCAGAAAAGGTGGGTGTCGGGTGGTCCCTCGGGGAGGGGATCCCAAGCTTTCCCCGCCCTTTCCACTGTGAAGGGGGAGGGCTCAGGGAGGTGGACGGGTAGATCCTGGCTTCCAGTTTCCTACTGAATCCTTTCTTGATCCTGAGGCTGGCTCTACCCGCCTGGGGTCTGAGGAGACCCCAATGTCGGAGGCTTTCTCCCTAGCTTGGGCATGCTGGGAGCCTTGGTAGGCCCCAGCCACCCCCTCTCCTGACCCCGACCTCCAGGCCTTCCCTGGGACCCAGCCCAGGTGGCCAGAAAAGGTGGGTGTCAGGTGGTCCCTATGGGAGGGGATCCCAAGCTTTCCCCGTCCTTCCCCCTGTGAAGAGGGGGAGAGGGCGCAGGGAGGAGGGTTGGTAGATCCTTGCTTCCAGTTCTCTACCGAAATGGTGGTCCAAATTTGGGGCTGCTGAGAGCTGCTCATTTTTACTAATGCAGTCTCTGGCAATTTCTTACTAGTCTACATGTTCAAAACCGTGCGGGGGCTATTGCTCCCGCACGCACAGTATATAGTAATAATATATCCTATCCTTAAATTATGTTTTGTGTATGTAGAATGTCCATCTGGTATTCTGCCTTTCACACACCCCTGTAAAGCTCATTTTCACTTTTTTTTTGGTTTTTGGGCCACACCCGGTAACGCTCAGGGGTTACTCCTGGCTATTCGCTCAGAAGTCGCTCCTGGCAGGCACAGGGGACCATATGGGGGACAGGGGGATCGAACTGTGGTCCGTCCTATGTTAGCACAGGCACCTTATCTCCAGCACCACCGCCCGGCCCTCATTTCCACTTTTTAACTCTATCACCCCCAAACATCAGTACCCCCCATTTACCCTT
>PVKC010049660.1:0-10704 GCA_004027635.1 Crocidura indochinensis
CCGGTGACACTCAGGGGTTACTCCTGGCTGTTCGCTCAGAAGTCGCTCCTGGCAGGCACGGGGGACCATATGGGGAACCGGGGGATTGAACCTCGGTCCATAGCACAGGCAAGGCAGGTACCTTACCTCCAGCGCCACCGCCCAGCCCAAACTCTTTCTATTTTCAAGTGGCCATGCCATGAGAGACCTGCCAGGTCTCTGTCTTCCTCATGTATCAACTTGTTACTGGAGGGCAGAGCATTCTCTTACTTAGACTACCTCCTCTTTCTATCTATTTGAAGTCTCAGAGCTCTTGGATTTGGATGGAGCATCACATTGCTGCTTCCACATAGCCCAGGGAACAAGAGTGTATTAGTCACTTGCCTTCTTGCACTACTGTCTCTTCTCTGATACTGGTTCATTCTGCATAATATTGATATCTCAGTTGGTTGTGAGCTCCCAGTTATGAGTTCTAGACTTGAGTGTTCAGCCACCTAATTGGTATCCCTCAGGTGCTCACTAAGCAACTCAAGTACATTATATATTAAAATAAATATTTTTGTCCTTTCCCTTGGTCCCAGTCGGGGATAGTATTGTTCACTTATTCCCCCTGAATTTAGAACCTACATTTCACCTATTCCCCATACAGGATCCTTTAGGAAGTTCTATATACCCGACCTGAATTCAAAGTATGTCTCAGTTCCATTTCATTTTACCTTTGTTACCTGATCCTGATTCTAGTTATTGCCCTCTTTGGAGTTTTGTTCTTTTTTGGCCACACCTTGTACTCAGGGTTGGGGACCAGGCATCAAACTGGGGTTGACTGCTGCATGCAAGGCAAGCTCCCAGTTGTGCTTTCTTTCTGGCCCTTTATTTTTTTCTTAATAAAAGAAATCTATTTAGGACCGGAGCAGTGGTGCAAGTGATAAGGCACCTGCCTTGCCTACGCTAGCCTAGGACAGTCCGCGGTTAGATCCCCTGGTGTCCCAGGAGCCAAGCCACGAACGTTTCTGAGCACATAGCCAGGAGTAATCACTGAGCATCACCGGGTATGGCCACCCTCCCAAAAGAAATCTATTTAATTTCATGTTTCTAATAGTCTTAATGATAGTGTACTATTGTGTACTGAGTAATGTTAGTTTAATGATTTTTTTGGAATCTCATACATTTATAATCATCTGAAGAGATTTTAATGCTTTGATATAAGTTTTTTAAAGATCAAAAATAATTGCATTTCCACTTGATTCTGAAGTATGCCTTGCATAGTTTTGACTTGCAGAGTCATCTCTTTTTTTGTTTTTGTTTTTGTTTTTTTTTTGGGTCACACCCGGCAGTGCTCAGGGGTTGCTCCTGGCTCCATGCTCAGAAATTGCTCCTGGCAGGCACAGGGGACCATATGGGGCACCGGGATTTGAACCGATGACCTTTTGCGTGAAAGGCAAACGCCTTACCTCCATGCTATCTCCCGGGCCCCGCAGAGTCATCTTTAAGAAAAAGTTTTTAAAATTGAAGGGGAACAACACTACAGCAGGTAGGAACTTTCCTAACATGCTGCATTTGATCTCCAGCACTTTATATGGTCCCTTGAGCCCCTTCTGGAGTGATCCCTGAGCACAAAGCCAGGAGTACTGCCAGGTAGGGTCACAAAACAAGAAAAAAAAGTTGAAAATAACTGTGTTAAGTAATTTTTATTTATTTATTTATTTATTTTTGGGGGCCACACCCAGTCACGCTCAGGGCTTACTTCTGGCTATGCGCTCAGAAATTGCTCCTGGCTTGGGGGGACCATATGGGACTCCGGGGGATCGAATGAACCACAGTCCGGCCTAGGCTAGTGTGGGTAAGGCAGACATCTTACTTCTAGCGCCACTGCTCTGGCCCCTAAAACTTTAGTTTTTAAAAATTACTTTATTTGGGGCCAGGCAGTGGCGCTGAAGGTAAGGTGCCTGCCTTACCTGCGCTAGCCTAGGACGAACCTCAGTTCGATCCCCCGGTTTCCCATATGGTCCCCCAAGCCAGGAGCGATTTCTGAGCGCATAGCCAGGAGTAGCCCCTGAGCATCACCGGGTGTGGCCCAAAAACCAAAAAAAAAAAAATTACTTTATTTAAAGACATGTTAACCTGGTTGATTATAATAATTATTATATTAGTAAGTCTTTGGAACCAGTCATATGCTGACATGGCAACTGTGTTTGTGGGTGCGGTTTCCATAATTTTAATTTTTTAAGTATAAAATATTGTAAGGCCAATAAAATGATGCTCAGAGGGTAAGGAGGCCATTCTCAGAAATTCTTGGCTACTCAGGGATGAGGATGTGAAACTGTTCTGACCTTGTGGTACTGATGATAACAAGACCACCCTGGCAGTGCTCAAAGGACCATATCTTGAGGATCAAACCAAGGTACCACATACCCTAATCTGTTCTGTCTCCCTAACCTCCATCTTAGCCACTTAAGAAATTCAGTTTAATGGCATTAAATTCATTCATATTAATTTTGGGGGGAGGATTCCCACAGCTGATCATGCTCAGGACTTATTCTTGTCCCTGTTTTCAGGGTATATATAACTGTTGGAGGGGCTCTGCAGACCATATGGGTGTCTGGGATCATTCTTGGTTGGCTGCGTGTAAGGCAAATGCGGCCTTGCAAAAACTACACTCTGAAAAAAAAAAAAAAAAAACAACCTACTCTCTGTTTAGCCCCAACATCACAGTTTTGTAATGTGACCACAATTCATCTTCAAAGATTTTATCTTTCAGAACTGAAACTCTTTGCCCATTAAATAACCCACCATTGGCAGTTGCCATTTCTTCGTCTCTGAATTTGACTACTTAAGGGTCTCATAGTGTAAGTGGTACTGGATTATGTCACTTCATATGATGTCCTCAAGACTCATCCACATGTCAGAATTTCCTTCCTTTTTAAGGCTGAATAATATTCCATTGTTTGAGCAGCCCACATTTGTTTATTCATCTGTTGATGGATGTTTGATCTGTTTCAGAACACAGTCATTGTTGTCTTTCGAAGTCAATATTCTAAGAGCCTTCTAATTGTTCTCTCTGCCTACATGCTTTCCTGTTCAATCTGTTCTTCTTTTTAGTGTCTGAAAATACAGATTGAATTTGGTTGCTTCTTTTTGAAACCTTAACTGACCTCTCATTGTGCTTAGAATAAATATAGGAACAGATGAATGTACAAGACTTCACATTTCTAAAAACCAAGTATCTTTATATCCTTGACTTCTTTGCCTCTCTTACTCGGGATTCAAGTTTTTTTTTTTACCCCTTGTTTTTATTTGTTCTTATTTTCCCATCTGAGACTCTTTCTCTTTGGTTTCCTCTGCCTTGAATACTCCTTAGTTCTTTCCTTGTCCAGTGGCTGCCTTCATCTCAGCACTGGAGATGCCACCCTCCCTCCTTGGGTTTCCTGACTTCCTTTTCTGCTACCAGCTGGAGAAAACTCTGCTTTCAAAGAGTCCATTGATTAGGTTAGGTTCACTTGGAGAGACACCCTTTCTTAAGGTCAATTTGTTTGTAACCTTAATTACACTACGGAATCCCCAATTTCCTGTAGCATGACATAATCATGGTAGTTAATAATAGCATGTAGAGATCCTGGAAGTCATCCTAGAATTCTGCTTGTACAGTTTATCCTTTCTATCAGTCAAAATTGCAGTCACCTGTATACTTCAGAGAATGATCAGAAAATCTCTCTTACGTTTTCCTACATGTAGTAATAACTTTTATCTTTGGCTTTCATGACCTTTTTCAAGATAAGATTAAAGGATTAAGGTTGCATGAAGAATATTGAGAGTGTAAAGCAAAGTAAAACATTTTTAAAATCTTATTTCTCAACATATCTTTATTTATATTTATTGCCATACTCTGGTCCAGTGACCTCCAGTGGTACATAGGAGGCTGGGAGAGCAGGAAGGAGAATTGCTTTTATGGGCTTGACGAATGAGAAACCACTGTTGATGCTGGAAAATGAGCAGAAATGGATGATGGTGACAAAGCTAACAGCTGTTATTATTTCTGTTTTCTGAGTGTCAGTATGGTAGAGAGAAAAGAGGTAGAGTTTTAGAATCAGCGAACTGATCCTGCCCCTCCACTATTAGTGCTAGTTTTTCTTCATCTTAGACTAATCAAGCATCTTATATGACCCAGTTCCTTATCTATCAAAAGAGAAAATATCTTTTAGTTATCTTAGAATTATTGTAAAAATGAAATACTTCCTGATGTTCTTTACATTCTGGAAATATATGGTAAGGTATAATTGTTGTTAAGTATTTGGTATAATGTGTACATTTTGTGTTTGTTTTTGGGCCATACCCGATGATGCTCAGGGATTACTCCTGGCTATGCACTCAGAAATCGTTCCTGACTTGGGGAACCATATGAGAAGCCAGGGATCAAACTGAGGTCCATCCTGACAGCCACGTGCAAGGCAAGTGCCCTACCACTGCGCTACTGCTTTGGCCCCTAATGTATACATTTTATTGGTTCTGATATATATATATATATATATATATATATATATATACATATATTCGTGTATACATTTAAAAATACTTTATAATCTAAAAAATTAAACAATTAAGTTAAAAAATTAACAGTCTGGGCCAGAGCAATAGCATAGTGGTAGGGCATTTGCCTTGCATGCAGCTAATTCAGTATGGACCTGGGTTTGAGTCCTGGCATCCCATATAGTTCCCTGGGCCCGCCAGGAGCGATTCCTTAGTGCAGAGCCAGGAGTAACCCTGAGTGCAGCCGGGTTGGCCCCAAAACCAATATATATATATATATATATATATATATATATAGTATCTTAACTTTGGTCAAACATTATTTATTAAGCTTTTTTGGAAAACCCTAGGACAACTCCAGGAAATTTGGCAATCAAGATCTCATAACACTTCTAAAGACACCTAGGAAATTATCAGGTATAGACTTAGGGTTCTAAAATCAAGTTTCAAAAGAAAAATAATTCATATCAATCCCACTTGCATACAGGCTAAATACTGTTTTTCCATATGAAAGTGAAGTGAACCTAGAGGATTTAACCAAGATGGAATAAGCCAATTCCTTCTAAGAGCTGAAGGTACTAGAATGTATTTTGTAAAACTTAAATCCTGACCTCTACCAGGTCATTTACTGAATCTGACACGTGCTGTTTGACTACCTGGGGATGTCATTCAGGGACATTGCCCCAGGAATGCACTAGAAGAGCAGAGGCAGCCTGATTTTCATGCCAAGTGTGACTTAAGTCCCTGGCTCTTACTCTGAATGTGGAGCGATGGAGTGGTTAAATAGCATATTTCTTAGGATTTTTTATTTTGGAGAAAAATTACACAGTGAAATATTTGTAACCATAACCTTGAAATACACTTATGTATCATGCATACTTATGTTTATGTGTGTGTTTTTTATCCATGAACAAATAATGTGACTAGAGGGGCAAAAGCAGATATATACATTTCAGAGTATGCACGATTAAAAATGAGAGACCGAACAGGAAGTTAGTTTATGGAAAATCATTGATAGATCTGGATTAGCACTAAAATATGATGTTTCTTTTGGACTTGAGCCTGACTTGAGGCTGAGGTATTCCTTCTGTTTGCTTTACAACGCCTAATGGAAGAAGAATGATCTATTTCCTTTTTAATTAAAATGTGTAAAGCCTAACAGTGTGACTCAGTGGCAAAATATTGCAAATTTGACTCTGAGCACCACCTGGCATACCAGTTGTGATACTGATATGCCACGTTGCGGATCCCCTAAACTATAGCAGAATATGCCATCTTTGGCATGCTGTATGCAGTGGTGTGCTTGCACCACAACTAACGTGTATAATCTTCTGTTCCCTATGAGCCACACATGTACAGTCCTGCCCATTGCAACAGTGGCAAAAAGTGAAGTGAGGATGATTACAGTTTTAAAGAATTAAAGAAAAAAAAATGGTGGGGCCAGCGAAGTAGCGCTAGAGGTAAGGTGTCTGCCTTGCAAGCGCTAGCCAAGGAAGGACCATGGTACCATCCCCCGGCATCCCATACGGTCCCCCCAAGCCAGGGGCAATTTCTGAGCACTTAGCCAGGAGTAGCCCCTGAGCATCAAACAGGTGTGGCCCAAAGAACCAAAAGAAAAAAAAAAGTAAAATGGTAGGAATAGCACACAAAGGAAGGATGCTTGCCCTCCCTCCTGAAATATCAGGACACTTTTTAATTAAAAAAGAATGTGTGTATGTTCTCAGTGAGTGACTTTTTTTCTTGTGTTGTTAACCTAGAGTCTACTTTTTTCTCTTCTCAAGAAAAAGAATTAGAAGGAGGAAGAGAAACTACATACTCTATGTCCTTAATTTGATTTACATCATTGTAGGGTAATTGGGTCTTCCAGGAGTGTTCATTCTGAGAATTTATGAAGGAAGTAGTGAAGTTACTTTAACTTCCAGATTTGTGCTGTCTTTTTGGGTTTTTGGGCCACACCCAGAGGTGTTCAGGGGTTATTCCTGGCTGTCTGCTCAGAAATCGCTCCTGGCAGGCACAGGGGACCATATGGGACGCCGGGATTTGAACCAACCACCTTTGGTCCTGGATCTGCTGCTTGCAAGGCAAACGCTGCTGTGCTATCTCTCCGGGCCCCATTTGTGCTTTCTTTAGCCTACAGAAGTCTCAGAGTATAAAGCCATAGTTGATACTTATATCTTTGTACTGTATAATTCCTAGTACATAGTTTAAGCTCAATAAATAGGCTGGATGTCTTTGCAAAAAATGGAAGGAAACATAAGGATTCACCCAAACTTATTTTCCCCATCATTTAGTTTCCCCCAGTTTTCCTTTTGTCCTTACTGTGCTTGTAGTTGATCAGGAAAAGAAATTGAGGCCTCGCTCTCAGGTTTTTGGAGTTGGTCCTAAAATATTCCTTAAAATGTTTCTGTACAAAGCTTAAACAATTGACTGCATTGCAATGCTCAGCCTCAAACCCTAGCAGTAGATGCGAAAAATTCTGAGTAGCCGTCAAGTTGAATGTATATAACAGAGTGATATAGGAAGAAAATGTCTGTGTTCTCAGATTTAAATAACTTCATTTGAATCATGAACCAAGCAAGAATTATGGAATGAAAGAACCTACTAACCTAACAAATCTAAGTGTTGTTCTAGCTTTGAATGGATGGAAAGAATTCATATAACTGTATAAAACTCTGGCTCTCTTCTTCAGGTAATTTATGAAAGTTCTATACATATTGTGATTATTTTAGGAAATTAATAAAAATGACTATAATTTTCACAAATCATAACTGATCCCCTTTTTTTCTTCTTGAAGAAATGAACATAAATCAGAATCAATGTTCCAGGAAAAGACATTAAATTCTTGCTATAATTGCTAACACACTTTTAGTGGTTTCTGCAATAAACAGCCACAAAACTTAATAGTATATGAGGCATTTTTTAAGGCATTGGTCAGTAGAAAGTGCAGTCTTCTGATTCTGAAATAAGGAAAATTTCATGAGTGAGCCCAAGATATTACTGGCTCTCATCCATCATCCAAGAGAATTTCCTGGCTTAGCACAGTAAATTGGAGAGAGACTGAGGACAGAATTCCTGGCCAGCTAAAAAGACAGATCAGAGTATGGGGCCATTGAAGTGCTTGAATCTATAGGATAGTCTAGAGAGAAGTGAGAATCACATGTTAAAGAGAAGGGACCAGAAGTGTGTTGGGATATATATACTCAGGTCATTCTCAGGTACAGTTTAGCATCATATTAAACTTGCCATAAGTGATGTATTTGTTGTTGAGATGGCCAGGGACACTAGCGTCAAGCAATTCTGGAGTCATTGTGGCTCAGTCTAATAAATATTGTGGAAAGACATCCATAGTAGCTTATTAGCAACTCTATGTCCAGAAAAGGCACAAAAGTCCTTGAAATCCAATTCATTTAGGCAAGATTCTAAGCCTTGCCTATATCTGACTATCAGGTACTCTTTAGTAGACACATCTACATTTTCCCAGCTAGATTGTGAGCTTGTGGATTTGTGTCCCAGATAATAGCTGGTACCTTTCAGGACACATAAGACTCATGAATATATAGAAATAACTGGCTTAAGGCAAATATATTTTGCTGACACAAATTACCTTCTCTATTCCCCTAGTTTTAGTTCGAACATGAGGTGAAGAAGGCATTTCTCTAAAATGTCAACCCAGGTATTTCAATAAAGTTTTAGTGTCTTTTGGTCAGCCCTATGCCAATGCACTAATTTGAGGTTATTCGCAGTCTTATTTTATGATTCACATTCTAAAAATGGGGTGAGGTTTTAACAGAGTGACCAATTCCAGTATGAACCTAGCCTCACAATGACTGGGTTTCTCTGTGGGTTTGCAGTTTCTTACAAAGCACTCTTCAAAGTTATAGCCTAACTTCTTAAACTCTGGAGTTGTGTAACCGAATGTGGGGTCCCACATTGGGCAGTAGTACAAGGTTTCTGAACATGCATCCACCAAAAATGAGCTGAGAATCAAAGGTATAAAGGATTCAAAGTGTTACTGGCAGCACATATCTGCATTGTATTGCTTAGATGAATAGTGGTCATGAGTAGAAAAAATTTTAGAAGCCCTGGTTTATTGAGAACTATTTCATGGCAAATCCCTAGGATCCACTTTATAAGACTGTGGTTGTAGATTGTCTGTAATATATTTGTTCTTTTTTTTTTGGGGGGGTTGGATTTTGGGTCACATATGGTAACATTCAGGGGTTTCTCCTGGCTTTGCTCTCAGATATTACTCCTAGCAGGCTCGGGGGACCATATGGGATAACAGGGATCGAACCTGGGTTGGCTGCATGCAAGACAAATGCCCTACCCTCTGTGCTATTGCTCCAACTCCTGTAATATGTTCATTCTGCCAGACATTCTTGAGATTACTAATAATCTATAACTTGTCTCTGGGAGGAATAAGCCAAGGAAGAGTAGATGAATCTGTAGAGGGTTCTTCTTCACTAATACTTTCCGATCTTATCAGTCTTTTTCCTCAACCCCTGTTTGCCTCTCTCTGTAAAAGAAGGTGAAGTGTTAGCTCCACTCACATCTCAGAGAACAGATCTAATTCTAACTGGGGAAATCATAGTTATGATTTCTCTAACTATGAGCAGGGAAGTCACAAAATAGTCTGTGTGACAGAGGTGAGATGGTTCCTTAAAAGGGACATTATAAGGGCCAAAGAAAAAGCACAGTGGTAGGTCATTTGTCTTACATGCAACTGATCCAGGACAGACAGTGGTTCGAATCCTGGCATCCTATATGGTCCCCTGTGCTTGCTAGGAGCGATTTCTGAACACAGAGCCAGGAGTAACCCCTGAGCACTGCCAGGTGTAACCACCCCCCCAAAAACAAAGGACATTGTAGTCCCAAACATACACTAACACACAGTGCTACTTCAGGAAAGTTGTTTTACCACAGTGGTAGTGAGAGCTGACCTTCAGAGTATTTGGAATAGGGCCGAGTAGCTTGTTAGCCCATTGGAAGGTCACCTGTTGTTAACCTGATTGTTGGAGGTTTAATATTCCCAGGACTCATAAATTGGTACTAACAGTTTTAATAATTACAATTATACAGTGAATTTTGTTATTCTTGCTGTGTAGGTTATACTGAAGCTTCCAGATCAACTGAAAATCAGTCAACTATGAATATACTCCCAGGTCTATGCTCTCAGTACCCCCCTGTTGCTGTATTTAATTTCCTTGGGCCTCAGTTTTCTCATCTGCAATATTTGAGAGTTGAATTGTTGGGCTTTAGAATATTGTAGGGCTGGGGCCTGAGCAATAGCACAGTGGTAGGGCATTTCCCGTGCAAGCGCCTGACCCAGGATGGACCTGGGTTCGATCCCCGGCATCCCATATGGTCCCTCAAGCCAGGAGAGATTTCTAAGCGCAGAGCCAGGCATAACCTTTGAGCATCATCGGGTGTGGCCCAAAATAAAAAAAAAAATAAAAGGAATATTGTAGGACTAAGATTAGAGGCATAGTATTGCCTTTACACTTTTCTTTCTCCTCCCTCTCCCAATCTCCTCCCCACTCATTTATGAATTTCACTAGATTCATTATCACAGGATCACAGGACGTTTTTTCCCTCTGAGATATGACTCTGCATGTGTTAGCACTTGAACTCTGCTGGGAATTTGTTATTGTTGTTTGATCTGGTTTTATGTGCTTCTGTTGTTGGAAGAGGAGGAATCTGCTTCTTCAACTTTACTATCTAATCTTGGCCTCTAGCGATTACCATATGGAGTGATATCAACATCTGAAGAAGCTTGAAAGAAGCTATCACATGGAACCAAAGCTATCACATGAGAAGACCTGGGTTTAAATGCTGTATCTGTCCCAAACTAACTCAATCCATCTAATATATATTGCTGATGATTCCTACTTGACCATTTTTTGGGTGGGATAATGGTATGATAGAAAAAAAAGAGAGTTTGTCCTAGAATAAGTGAATTCTTCCTCTCAGAATTTTATAGGAAACATCCAAACAATAAAAGTGTCCTAAAGGAAAATATTTCATTATCTATAGAAAAATTAAGTTAATATGCATCTGACCCAACTAAAATCACTATTGAGCCAATGAAGAATGATCTGAAAATATATACATGACAAATTTTAGGCTATATATTTCAGTTATTTATAGGGAGTATCTTCCCACAAGTACTCTTGGTTATGTGCTTAGAAATTGTTCCTGGCT